>VMDO01007540.1:0-90552 GCA_007922755.1 Pedetes capensis | reverse complement strand
GTCTAGGTGCTGTGGAGCCAGATCTTCCTCATAGCAACCCTCATAAGTTTTCAATGGCTGGTTGTTTTCCGGGATTGCTTCAGGAGTAGATTGCCATGTCCTTATCCCATTTTGTGGAGTTTTTTTTGCTTTTGGTTTTTTTTTTTCTTTTTTTTTTTTTTTGGTTTTGTTTTGTTTTTTGTTTGTTTGTTTGTGTTGCAGCTTAATAATGGTTCTTATTTATTGGGCCCTTACTATGACTCTTGGGACTGGGATTTAGCTCAGTGGTTAGAGCGCTGCGCTGCAGTCTCTGAGGACCTGAGTTCAATTCCCAGAACCGCAAAAATGGGAGAAGGGCCTGGCAATCCACTCCCAATGCAATCCCGAAGCACTCAGCCATTGAAAACCCTATAAGGGTTGCTATGAGTCGGATACCGACTCGATGGCACCTAACAACTAACAACTACTATGACTCGGGGCTGGGATTTAGCTCAGTTGGTAGAGTGCTGCGTTGCAGTCTCTGAGGTCCCGAGTTCAATTCCCAGCACTGCAAAAATGGGAGAAGGGCCTGGCAATCCACTCCCAAGGCAATCCCGAAACAGTCAGCCATTGAAAAACCTATGAGGGTTGCTATGAGTCGGATACCAACTGGATGGCACCTAACAACAACAATAACAACTATGCCTCAGAAACTGTTCTTAGTGCTTTCTATGTAACATCTCACTTAATCCTCAGAGCATTCCTTCAAGATAGATATTATTCCAATTCTACAGAAATGGAAACTGAGTTGTGAAGAAGTTAAGCGACTAATTTTACAATATACAAGTAACATGAGGGGATTTCTAAGCTAGGCAGTCTTACTCTCTTACCAATATGCCTTACTGCTCCTTGGTACTACTCATGAACAGGACATACCAAGTAGAGATTAGAAGAAATATGGAATTTAATGGAAATGTAAGAGGCGAGCGCTATAGAAGGGGAAGCATACTCAGAAGAACTGCTTTCTTGGGTACAATAAGAGGTTCTCTGAATATAGCTGCTCAGCGTGGTGTGGGAGTTCAACAGTTATACATCAAAAGAAAAGCAGCAACTGAAGTATCAACTACATGTTAAATGCATGGAACAGGGATTCACTGTTTTTGCTACAATCCTATATCCAAACAGAATACACATTCGCATAAAGCTTCTTCGGAAATGTCTGATCTGGTGCCATCAGCAGCAGCCCCATGAAATCAAGCCGAATAAAATAAGCACCGAAATGGAGGGTGGAACTTCAACTGATTTCCATGAGCCGAGCAATGTTACTGCCCACTGTTAATCAGGTAATCTCTGTAGGGAAACAAGTAGCAAAGCTGTGTACACTATTAGATTGTGGTGGTGGTGGTGGTGGTGGTGGTGATGGTGGCGGTGGCACTTACAATGGATTATCTCACACCCCTACCAGCTAGGTCATCGCTGTCCCATTTTAACAGAGGAACCTAAGGCTAAGAGGTTAAGCATGAGCTTAAAAAATGTTTCATATTATAGAGCATCCACTCTGAAAACTTCATTTCAATTGATCTTTACATCTAACAAAATCAAATCACTAGAACTCTACCTGAAGAAAAAGATCAAAGAAAATCTGATGATATAACACTGAGTAAAGTTTTTGTCTAACAGTATAAAATTGCATCGTTATTTAAATGTAAGAAGAGACTAAAACAATCAGGGTACCTGGAAAGGGCAAAAGGAGGGACTCCATACCTCCCAGAGTAAGCAACACAGTTTGCCAATGATGTAACCCAGCCTCGTGACATCACTCAGTTCCACATGAGGATATTGGTCTGTGGACTCACAGCCTTTCCTCTCACCCTATCCAAAAACTGATCTCTCTACTCTAGGGCCATCAGTCCTTACTAGCCCATGCAGAGAACACCCTGCTGGTATATTTGGCAGCAAACTATTGTCTATAAAGGGGCCTGTCAGGTCAGCATATGGAATGCCTATTTGTAACAAATCGCTATGCATCCATCCACCCCTGTTTGGAGAAAAAGCTAAATCATATATGAAATAAAGCCCATCCAGGCCTGGTGGTGCCTACCTGTAATCTCAGCACGCAGGAGGCCGAGACAGGAAGACTGTGAGTTCCAGGCCAGCCTGGGCTACCTAGTGAGACCCTGTCTCAGAAAACATAAATAAAATAAAGCAAATCCCCCAAACATTTCAGTGGTCAAGTGTGCTCCAAAGTTGTTGTTGTTAGGTGCTGTCGAGTCGGTGTCTGACTCATAGCGACCCTACATACAATAGGGGAAACACTATTGTCAGTGTTTCTCTGCTATTCACTCATAGGGTTTTCAATGGCAGACTGATTTTTGGGAGTGGGTTGCTGGGTCCTTCTCCCAAAGTGAATGGTACTTTTCTCCAATATTTCATTTGTTGTTGTTGTTGTTGTTAGGTGCCGTCGAGTCGGTATCCGACTCATAGCGACCCTCTGTACAACAGGGGAAACACTATTGTCAGTGCTTCTCTGCTGTGCATAGGGTTTTCAATGGCAGATTGATTTTTGGGAGGGGGTTGCCAGGTCCTTCTCCCAAGCCTGCAGCACCTGGTATTCCCAGGCGGTCTCCCATCCAGGTACTAACCAGGCCCGGCCCTGCTTAGCTTCCGAGATCTGCCGGGATCGGATTCCACAGGGCTATCTATGGCTGCAGGCTACCAATATTTCATGGGGAAGTATAAATCTAACCATGGGGAAATGAAAAATAATCTAAAAGGCAAACACACACATATCCACACACAAGTAGAATGATTTGTCTTGAAGCCAACATTTAAGAGTTATGAGTTGGAAATTGTGTAAGATAATTCGGCTTTTCCTGAAAACTCGGACTTTCCTAGGATTGGAGCCTCCTTGGAGGACCACAAAGTAACTCTCACCCAGAACAGGTAGGGGTCAGTCAGAAAGATGGGCATGGTACTAAGGCTAGCCTGGGTAAAACACTTGCTATTTTCAATCCTAAAAGATTTTTCCGAGTCAAAAAAAAAAAAAAAAAAAACTTATTAGGAATCCTTCAAAGCCTCCAAATGCAAAATGAATGAGTTTTCAAGAAGCTTCTTGTGTAGAAAAACAAACTCCCCAAGTCCTAACTATAATAGAAAGAAATATTTCTATTTATAATATGGATGTTCAACAAATAAATATACTTAAATAACAAGCAATTCTATATCCAACATAAAGAAAATTACAGAAGTATTTAATGCATTCATACTGTAATAATTTCACTTTCAAACCACTCAAACTTTTAATCAAAATTTGGTTGCACTTAAGCCAAGGCAAAGGTTCAACCTTCAACCTCGGAAGACAGACTTTATTTGTAACAGGCCCTCTTTTTCTGGGTTTTCTTTGTCTTAAACTCGTAAAACAGGGATTCCTGATTTACATGTGCACTTGTTGTTAAAGGAGTAGAGCAGAACACAGAAACGCTGCTTTCGAAATGATAGCCTACCTCAGCCTGGAAACCCAAGCTATTAACACCATTCATGACATTTCACAGTAAACAAAGAGAGACAACCTGGGTTCCTAAGGCTTGTCATAAAATTCTTAGAAAGAATGACAGGTCCAGCATTTTAATCTATCAAACACATCTAGTAAGTGCCCTGAAAGTACCAAATTAGAAAGAAAAAAAAAAAAAGTGGCATTAAGTTCCCTGTGACATTCTGGATGCTGAATCATACATGGGGGGACCAGGAGAGGGAGAGGACAAATGAGGAAATTCAGGAACGTGAAACCACTCTCAATGGTGTCATTCACAAAGCCACTGGGCAGAGCGTGGCGTTCATCAATGATACAGTTCCCACACTCACTGCAGCAGGGGCACAATTGGACCCACAGCTAAAGAGCGCTGAAGAAGAATGAGTAAGAGAAGAAAAAGGCTGCACATTCCAACTGCTGCGAAGCCATGGCTCTCTCAGATGTCCGCTTTTGAATTTCCCTCCAACATACACTCTGCTATCATTCAGTTATGTTAAGGTTTCAACCCACTTAGCGCAAGGTATCAGAGTAAATCACTATCATAAAAGATAACTAAATTATTCTGAGGAAAAATCATTAGCAATTAAATATTTTAAAATATTATT
Source organism: Pedetes capensis (assembly GCA_007922755.1). NCBI lineage: Eukaryota > Metazoa > Chordata > Mammalia > Rodentia > Pedetidae > Pedetes > Pedetes capensis. The sequence goes on along the minus strand of VMDO01007540.1, from coordinate 86,460 downwards.
ATGTATTAAAATAGTGGGGTTTCCTAAGCAATTTGCTTTCATCTGTTCTTGCTCATGTCACCAGGATAGTCACCTATTTTCTTCAGGCTTACAATCTGTATAGGACAGTCTGAACACATAAATATTGTAGTGTTAATACAGGATGATGAAAGTTCTTGAGAATCTAAATGTTTCTCTAAAGCAAACTGATTAGCTTTATGTACCAATATGATTTGAAATTTTAAAGTTCTATAGAGATTTTGTTGTTGCTGTTTTTGTTGTTATTTTCAGGTGCCATTGAGTTGGTGTCTGACTCATAGTGACCCTATGTGCAACAAACAAAACAGTATTGAGTTTCTCTGCTATTCATAGGGTTTTCAATGGCTGATTGTTTGGGAGGGGTGGGTTGCCAGGCCCTTCTCCCAAGCCTACAGCACCTGGTGATCCCAGGCGGTCTCCTATCCAAGTACTAACCAGGCCCAACCCTGCTTAGCTTCCGAGATCTGATGGGATCAGATGCCACAGTGGTGTGGCTACAAGCATGGAGACTTTGTTCTTGTTGTTGTTAGGTGCCATTGAGTGGTGTCCAACTCATAGTGACCCTTATAGGGTTTTCAATGGTTGTTTGTTTCAGGATTGCCTCGGGAGTGGACTGCCACGTCCTTCTCCCATTTTTGCAGTGCTGGGAATCGAACCTGGGACCTCAGAGAATGCAGAGCAGTGCTCTACCAACTGAGCTAAATCCCAGCCCACAGAGACTTTAGAGACCACCAATAGCACATAACTTTGTTGTTGTTGTTGTTGTTAGGTGCCGTGGAGTCGGCATCCGACTCATAGCGACCCTCTGTACAACAGGGGAAACACTATTGTCAGTGCTTCTCTGCTGTTCATAGGGTTTTCAATGGCAGATTGATTTTTGGGAGGGGATTGCCAGGTCCTTCTCCCAAGCCTACAGCTTCTGGTGTTCCCAGGTGGTCTCCCATCCAGGTACTAACCAGGCCTGACTCTGCTTAGCTTCCGAGATCTGATGGGATCGGATGCCACAGGGCTACAGCTGCAGGTCCACTAGAATGGTAATAGTTAAAATAAGCCTCAGCTTTGTATAATACAAGAGCCAGTCAGAAGTCCAGTTGGTGAGTATCATCAGGCTGTGCAGCTGAGGAGAGGGGTGGAGGACGTGCTGGTTCCCGTCACAGCTGACTTCAGTGTCTAGTTCAAGGGCTAAGAAGAGGTTTACACGTGTAACCATACTGTGTAGTGCTACCTCTACCTACTGCTCCCGATCCCAGCGAAAGGTCAGGATGGAGTGCCAGTGGTCCAAGATGGCTCTAGGAAGAGACAGACCTAGAGTCTTCCAGGAAGCAGAATGTTTGTTTTGGCTGGAGGATTTCACAGAGAGCAGAGAAATGGCCCAGAGGAAAAGATGGCACGTGCAGGCAGGAAGGAAGGCTTTTCTGGCAGCACCTCAGTCCAGACAAGGACATAAAAATAATGAGACCCGCAGCTGCCCTCTGTTAATGCCTGACTTTAAGCATAGGCAAAGATTTACATTGATTGCTAAGACACTTTTTCCTAACAATTAGCTCTTTATACAATTTCATCTGGCCAAGAAATGAAAACTCTTTTGTCTAGGATGCCATAGGTATAGTGCAGCCTCCAAGTGAAAATAAACTATGCCCTTTTGTGCCCCCTTCAAGACTTATGAGTCACGTTTCATGGAAAATATTGAGAAATATTCCATTAGAAATGAATCTGCTTTCACAGCATACTGTATGCTTCCTGTGTTTTTCTTCCTTCATTATCACCAAGGATATTCTCATGAAAACAAAATCTTGTTTACTCCCAGAGTAGCTGTATTCTCCAATACCCTCTGCTTCAACGTGCAAGCTGTCTCTTCATGACATCATGATGAGCTTCTGGGGTCTTTCTAATGATGTCACTTAGAGAAAATTATAAGGCTAACAAACTAAAAGCAAGGGTAGCTGACCTCATCTGGTGTGATTTCAATGTTTGCGGTAAGGTCCAACAACCGGTTCCACTTTCTACCACTTGTTGTTGTTGTTGTTGTTGTTAGGGGCCATGGAGTCAGGTCCAATTCACAGTGACCCTCATAGGGTTCTCAAAACTTGGTGGTTTTGGGATTGCTTCGGGAGCAGATTGCCAGATCCTTCTCCCATTCTTGCGGTGGTGGGGATCCAACTCAGGTACCTCAGGGAGTGCGGAGCAGTGCTTTACCAACTGAACTAAATCCCAGCCCCTCTCTATCACTAGTTTCCCCCAAAGCAGCCTCTGTCCTACTAGCTAGTGTTGAAACAGAGCTATTAGGCTGATCATTTCAACCATGCAATAAGCAATGGGTCTGACCGCAGAACTTCCAGGAAGGCCACCACCACCAAACCCTTGCCCCAATTAAAGGAACAAACACAGTAACACACACACACACACACACACACACACACACACACACACACGCACAAAACAACCCACAAAACTCGCCACTGGCTTCATTCTCTTAAATTAAAGCCCTACGAAAACTCAAATCTTCCTTCCGAAGGTTCTACTCCAATATGGCTCAATTTCTGATTCTTTCCTAATAGGTTTTTAAATTGTTGTTGTTGTTAGGTGCCGTCGAGTCGTGTCCGACTCATAGCGACCCTCACAGGGTTTTCAATGGCAGATTGTTTCGAGATTGCCTTGGGAATGGGTTGCTACGTCCTTCTCCCATTTTTGCGGTGCTGGGAATCGAACTCAGAAGCTCAGAGACTGCAGAGCAGTGCTCTACCAACTGAGCTTAAAAGGCAAGTAGAAAAGGCTGCCTCCCCCCTTGTGCCGGCCCTCTCCCAGCAGCGGGAAGCCCCACTTGGAAGCTGAGCCCACCCCAAAGCTGAGCCCAATCCTGACATTGAGCAGAAATAATTTAAGTTCTAAACCAGTATCTCTTGCACCCCACTGGCTCCTAGTCTGACCCTAATCTAGTAAGGACATCTCAGCTCTGTCAATCAAGTGCCGCTTCCACCACTCACTTTCCTCTGCCAACCATCCCCATCTCTCCAGGCCTTCTAAGGACGCATCCTGGCATCCTGGGCCAGAACCCTCTCACTCCTGAGCAGGCACTCACCTTGCTCTTGCCACATGCTAAGGAAAACGAAGTCCTCCCTGACCCACAGCCAGAGCAAAGCACTAAAGAACTGGGGCTCCGGGGGCAGACATGGCAGGGACGGAGACTTCACACTGCGTCTTTCTGACTCTTGAGTCTGCAGGGCTGCTCAGTCTCTGCAGGACTCAGACTCCTCATGTGGGCCTCTCGCACTCCCTACGGGAGAACATGAGCAGCACAGCCCAAGACTGGAATAAATGTTACCAATGACCGACACGAAATTATGCCTAGAGTGAGGATGGCAGAACCTGGGCCAGGATTTACAAACATGTGGCCCCTTCCCCACATTCTACACGGGTGCGCTCTGCCTACTCACTAGCTCACCCTGCAACAAAAATGAAGGCTTTTTCACTTTGCCACTGGGTGACTGCCTGTAATGCATACTGGCGGTCGATGGGTCTAGACGTGCGGGTCAGCCCTCGGGGCAGCTCTCCTTCCAGTTCCTGAAGTTTATCCGATCGCCCCAGTACTTCCCAAGCCATAGCAGGGCACGGGGTTCCTGGTCCTGGTTCTTCTCATTCTGCACTATGCCGTTTCAATTAATTGGGCCAAGTACCACCATGCCCCAAAAAATGATAGCTGTAGATTCAGAGTCATCAGAAGAGAACAAATAGGAAGGCTGGGGGAGCCAAAGATAGCAGGCTTCACAATTCTGCGTTAGTCAAAAGCATTTTTGACACAGTGGGAGGGTGTTCCTGTCCTATCTCCAAGGATCATCACGAGCAAATACAAAGCCCCCAGTGTGGACAGAGCTGGACGCTTGCAACATTTCCTGTGGAGAGCACCGATCACGGACATGGACTCAGAAAATAAAACAAGGGAGAGGTTAACTCCATGAATATATATGCATGCTGCACACATCCCCTCCCTCTCTCACACACCCACGCCCCATATCCACTCTTGAGGAGATTTACCAAAAGGTGAACTTGGGTGGCATTCGAGAATCGATTTTATATATGCAGCATGTGGTTTTACAGAGCCTATTTCGAATTCCTAGTTGTGGAGGGACACCATCTACCCGAACATTCATGGGCTCCAACGAGATCATAGCCAGTGGCTCTAATGCTCTCTTACTGAGCTGAAAACCTCAGCCTTATTCTACATAGGTGACCTTTCATTTAGTTTTTCTAAGTGTGACTTTTTTTCAGTGCTGGGGAGTTGAACCCAGGGCCTCATGCACACTTTAGCAAGAACTCTACAGCTGAGCCACACCCGCAGGCCATATTTTACTTTTATTTTGAGTCAGGGTCTCACTAAGTTATGCAGGCTGCCTCTGACCTCAAACTACTTTTTTTTCTTTTCTTTTTTTTTTTCTTCTTTTTTTTTTTTTTTTTTTTTTTTTTTTTTTTTTTTTTTTTTTTTTTTTTTTTTTTTTTTTTTTTTTTTTTTTTTTTTTTTTTTTTTTTTTTGTGGTACTTGGGGTTGGACCCTGGGCCTCACACTTACATGCTCTATTTTTTATTTTTTTGAGACAGGGTCTCACTAAATTACACAGACTGCCTCTGGTCTCGAACTTGAGATCCTCCTGCCTCCACCTCCCAAGCTGCTGGGATTACAGGCGTGCGCCACCGCACCCGGCTCTGACCTCAAACTCTTGATCCTCCTGCTTCCACCTCCCAAATCACTGGGATTATGAGTGGGTGCCACTGTGCCCAGCTAGGTGTGATCTTTCTTTCTTTCTTTCTGTCTTTCTTTCTTTCTTTCTTTCTTTCTTTCTTTCTTTCTTTTTTTAAGAGAAAAGAGACTCTGAGGTTTTAATTGTTGATAATATTCATTACTGTAGTACTATGCGTAGGTAGAAGATTCTACATCTGTTACTATTTTAAAATATTTATTTCACCTCTTCCTTGACCTAAAGTTCCAACATAATTTTCATTAACAAAGAGTGGTGTTGATTTGTTCGGTTTGGTTTTGCAGTACTTGGGGGTTGAATCCAAAGCCTCACACATGCTTTGCAAGCACCCTTCAGCTGGGACGCACCCCCAGCCAATTTTTTTATTTTATTTTATTTTTTGAGACAGCGTCAGTCTCTGGGATTACAGGTGTGTGCCACCACACTCGGCTTACGTTTTGTTTTTCACATGGTTTAGAACACCACAGATCAAGTTGAAGGACAAATGGTTAGAGAAAGAGGCAGTAAAAATGATTAATAAAATGATTAAATCATTTTTTCTTAACTCCAATTAAAATTCATCAGGGCTGGACATGGTGGACCCGGATTCAACCTGAAGCACCAAAAAAAAATGGGAGAAGGACGCAGCGATCCACTCCTAAAGCAATCTTGAAACAATCAGCCATTGAAAACCCTACCAGTGTTGCTATGAGTCGGACATGACTCGACAGCACCTAGCAACAACAAGGAGTTAATAACTGCCCTAGGCGTCATACTTTAAGAATTATGCCAAGGGGCCTCACCTACACCTGGAGCTGAACTAGATGACAGGATTGTGGGCTCCACTGATGCTGTAATGTGATAGGACTTTGAGAGGTCTTGGGAGGGGAGCATTTTGCATTTGGAAAGGACAGGAAACACCGGGGGCCACAAGGTAGACCATGGTGGGCAGCTTTCTAAGAGGGCCCCCAATAGCCTGCCTCCTGGCATTCATGCCCTTGTCTACTTCTCTTTCTTGAATGTGGACTGGACTTAATGACAGCCTCTTGCCTTCTAGTTACTTCCTCTGATGAAGCCAGGTGCCACAAAGTATGTCTTGTATTCCATCCTCCATAAGAAAAGCCACTTAACAAGAAACTAAAGGCGTTGGGCGCGGTGGCGCATACCTGTAATCCCAGCGGTTTAGGAGGCGGAGGCGGGAGGATCGCAAGTTCGAGACCAGAGGCAGTCTGCATAACTTAGTGAGACCCTGTCTCAAAAAGTAAGAAAAAAAAATGGGCTGGGGGGCGCAGCTCCGTGGTCCAGCACTTGCAGAGCATGCAGGCACGAGGCCCTGGGTTCAACCCCCAGTACCGCAAAAAAAAAAAAAAAAGAAAAGAAAAGAAAATCAAGAAACTAAGGGAAACTTCCTACTAATAGCCCCCCCAAGCTTTTCACCAACAACTTTTTGCATGAGCCTGCAAGCAGATCCACCTGCAGACACACCTCAAGACCACTGCAGCCACACCTTATGACCACTGCAGCCCTTGTCCACACCTTATTTTAGCTCTTTAGAGGCGCAGAGCCCTGGGATGCAGCTAAGCGCTGCCCCAACCCCTGATGCCCAAAAATGCAAGTGATGAATGCTGTTGTTTCAAGCTGTGGAATTTGTTACTTAGCAATAAAATAACAGCTATCCAATACAGATTTTAATACCAAAAGCATGATTTAGGTATCATCACAATATATATTGAGACAATATGACAGGAAAAAAAAAGGAGAGATTTTACTTTTAGAAAATCATACACAGACACAAACAGAGAAAAAACTTTTAATTCTTTAAAGTAAGAAAGGAACAGTCACTTGATTAGAATGTTTACCCCGAACTTCCTTACCTTGAATGCACTGAAGTGTTCCATCCTCTGCTCTGATTGTAAAAGTCTCACCCGGATTAACTTGAACGAGAATAACCTGCCAAAACAACACATTCATTTCAATTTAATACTAGAACACCTGGGATTTTTCTTCCAGTTTAACTCTCTAAATTTATGTAGTAGGCAGGAGTATGCAGCACAGAATCATGTATAAACACAAAACTTAGGAGATAAATCTTAAACCTGGTTCAGATTTTGGGTGACGTTGTAATACAAGTATTTGCATTTAGCCAAATGAATCCTCTTATACTACTGATGTTTTCTGTAACTTTAAAAACTCAATTTTCAGAAACCCTTTCTTTGAAAAACACAATTTCTTTTTCTCTTCTGTGATTTTAGACACAGTACTTTAAGAAGAAAAAAAAGACACCAAAACAATGGTTATAAAGGACAACTGCACCCAGAAATGAAGTTTTGGCCTAACACTATTGCACACTGCTCCCAAGCTTCTATTACTAACCTAGGCTAGATGATCCCACTCCGTAACCCCAGAAAGCAATTTATACAACGTTTGGAAAAAGAAGTATCTGTGTATAAGATTTTGAAACAATAATAAACAGTATAAAATAAATGAATATAAGTTCTATGAGATACTCAAATGTTTATATCTATTACCTTAATGTAGTGCTTTAGTTATATGAACATAAATACTTCATGCTAGAAGATAACTTCCAAAAGATTAGCCACATGTGGCAATCGCAAACTATGTTTTTTCAACAGCCGCACAGTTTCAGTTCTAATCAATGGATAACAAAAGGGAAGATCACAAACTTATATCTATATTCAAATGAAAGGTCATGATCCAAACTTAAAAACTATAGTTAAAAATCATCACTGACAATAAGTGTTTGGTCTGTTGTACATAGGGTCACTATGAGTCGGACACCGGCTTGACAGCACCTAACGACAACAACATACATATTTCTAGAAATTGATAGGATGTCATTGTCCCATTTACCTTACAGTTCTTGGAGTAAGCTTTATTCATCCTTGGCTTGAAACCATCCAGCACACTGCTCCCTACTACCTCATTTCTGTCTACTGTCCACATTATATCTATCCTTCCCTGACCAACTCATGTCCACTCTTCTTCCTAGACTTGCCACTTGCAAATCATTTAGCAATTATTTTAGTGCCTGTCTTTCTTTCTTTAATTAAGGTGCTATAAAGAATAACATCTGACAGTCTAGCCCCATGCCTGGCACAGAAAAAGTGCTCAATAACTACTTTTACAGAATGAATGAAAGTCATAAAACATAAGGAAAACCATCGCACACAATTATTTTAATTCAGAAATTAGGTTTTTATAGCTGGGCACGTGGCGCACGCCTGTAATCCCAGCAGCTCAGAAGGTGAAGGCAGGAGGATCGCAAGTTTGAGACCAGAGGCAGTCTGCGTAACTTAGCGAGACCCTGTCTCAAAAAGTAAAAAAAAAAAAATGGGCTGGGGGTGCAGCTCAGCGATCCAGCACTTGCAGAGCATGCAAGCGCAAGGCCCTAGGTTCAACCCTCAGGACCACAAAAATAAAAAGAAATTAAGTTTTTATAACATGCCATTTAAAAGTCAACTTTATTTACTATACGTGCCCCTAATTTATTGCTTTTATAAAACTATTTGAGATCAAAGCTATTTCATCTTTTAAAAATAAACCTTTTATATCCACATATATTGTTTCTAATAATTTACCATAGGAGCAGCTACTGAGGAATTAAAATTTTAACAACTAGGAAATACGCTAAATGGAAACAAAAGCAGGCTCATTGGGGAAAAGCAATCTAAGTTTCATCCCTGGTGCCTCTCGTTGCTTTGAATGACAAGTTACTTCAAGGTAATTTATTTTTTATGTACAATAACTGTGTCAATAATTTCTCAGTCTTTGGTATTCAAATTCTCACCAGTGTAAACAAAGTGTGCCATTTTAAGAACTCAAAAAGAAATCCCTTCAGATCTGAGTGATTAAAACATTTCAGTTGCTTTCTTGAGACTGAGCTTTCAGTCACTCCTTTAACATGCAAATCATCGGAGTTAACCTGGTTTTTACACAAACACAGCTCATGCCTCTACTACAAACGGATCAAACAATACTTCAATAAAAAATTATAATTGTCCTTGGACAAATGCTAGCATCACTGTAACAGAGCAGAAGCCACCCACTTTGTGCTTAAGCCCCTAGGAATAAGGTTACAATATATGTCTGTGGAATTAATGAGTAAGGAAAAACAAAAATCAATGGACAAGACTCTATGTCCCTGATTTTCTCTTGACAATCTCAAATTCACATACTCTCTTCTTCCCACTTTATCAACTGTCAGAATAATGTGTCTTGTATACTGGTTCTGAAAATACAATTCACCGGTACTACAGAAAGTGCCAGGAGGCTGGGTGTGGTGGCGCACGCCTGTAAGGCCAAATTCAAGACCAGAGGCAGTCTGCATAACTTAGTGAGACTCTGTCTCAAAAAGTTAAAAAAAACGGGCTGGGGGCGCAGCTCAGTGGTCCAGCACTTGCAAAGCATGCAGGTGCGAGGCCCTGGGTTTAACACCAAGTACTGCAAAGAAAAAAAAAAAAAAACAGAAAGTGCTAGGCAAGAAAAGGGAATTCTGAATTGGGGATATGCTCCAAAATTGTCACATTATCTGCTTACCATATTGCAGGAAAAGTGTCTGTGACAGTTCCTCCATCTGACACCAGACCACCATTCAAAGGATGGCCAGGAGGCGTCCAGCCTGAGAAATCTATGTGTGCTTCCCCTCTTGGGCTTACAGAGTTCAGGACCCGAGCTCACCCCACCTCTTCAGGCAGAAAGATGACAGGCAAGGGGCTTTCATAAAACAATTCTCTTCAAATGTTTAGCTCAAATAATTTTCACTGCTGCTGGGTTGCTGTGGCAACCAGATTGCAATCTACCAAGTCACCTCAGAAACCAGGCAAATCTCCTAGGTCCCAATACCAATTTCCCTTAGTCAGAGCAAAAGTCACTGTTTAAACACCCTCTATTCACCTGCACTAAGATATTTTTAAAGAAAGCAACTGTATTGTACTGAGACAGGCTGACCGTCTTGCTGCTTTCATTGTCAATAAGCAGAGATAAAAATAAAGTTTTGACACAGCAGCTCAATGATCCATCCTGACCACAGACATGAATGGGCGCCAGCAACAAGCCTGGAGGAGCATGAGTCAGTCACTCACTGGCAAATGAGGGGGCACTTCACCTTCTACATCACACAGATCTCTCTCCCTTTCTCTGTCTCTGTCTCTCTCTCTCCCCCCCCCATACACACACCCTACAAAGCAGACATAACTATGACATATTCTCTTAAATATAGAATATAAAACATAACATTGCTGTCCAAACCTCATCATTTCTTTTGCCCCACTCACTGACCATTTCCTGCTTTTCCAAAGTCAGCTTTAAACCAATGAATGCTGCATTCTGTGTCTTCTCAGGGAAGAAAAACAAAAACAACAAGGAAGATTTTTATCACAGATTTTTCTTCCCCAAAGATATTAAAACAGAGCCATGCTAGTCAAAGCAGGGGGCCATACCTCAGGCTACTATTGCTTCAGCAGATCTGTCTCCATCCATTAATGCTACCTGAACCAGGAAGTCCAAAATAAACACAAGGCAGTTTACCATGACTTAATGAAAATAAGTGACCAATCCTCCCATGTCTCAAGGAACGACAAAGCAAGACTTAGACTACAACTGAGCGAAAGGCTAGGCGCAGCATCCTGGAACTGCGTGAGCCAAGGAGCCCGCTGAAACAAGGTGCAGCAGATCTCTCCTCACAGGTACAAATCAAAACAGAACTGTTGTTTACTCATTAGAAGAGAAACAGTAAGCTGCTTTTGCAATGAACTTCGGGTGGCTGATTAACCAGATGAGCAAGAGTATCCAAGACTACTTCTGGAGGCAAATTAATGCCTCAAATTGAAAAGTCAATAGCCACTTAAGCAATCACTGCTTCTCCTGGGAGAGTAGCACCGGCTGAGCAAAGACAAAATTTTACGTTTGCAGCCTTTTCAAAAGTTCCATCTGGTACAGAGACCAAGATATAGACTGTATGGTCTGCAATGTGCCTGGGCTAGCCCTAGAACCGGCCCTGCCTGACCAAAGTGTGTGCTCTTTTCTTCTCCAACACCACCTTCCCATCTAATAAGCATGAGTTTCACAAAGTCACCGCTCCATGGAGATGCTTCAAAAAACTGCTATACTAAGAGGATGCAGTTAACTGGGTCCCAGGCACATCCCCCAAAGACTTAGGGCAAGTTCCCTTCTAAGAAATCTGCACTCACTCCCTGAAGCTGAACACTTGTCACCAGTCAGGGTATGGCAGTCAGGTGGTGCCTGAACTTTTTTACTGGCCAAGATTTAGTCTCATAAAGTCATTCTCAAATCTTTAATTCCCCCTGAATCCTGAGACAAACTGATGAGCTAACCACTCACAATCACTAGATGCCACTTTCTCATGGCCCAATTAGAAAGCATAAGAAAAATAAAATATAATTCCTGGCAAGAATGGGTATTACAAGCCCTTATGCTTCCCCAAAGTCACATGTGTTTATCAAAAAAGAATGGCATAAGTAGCAAGAAAAAGAGAAATTGGATGAACTAAATGGTATACTTTTATGCACTGAAATCATACAACTTTATGGCTGCAGAAAAAAATATACATTCAACTAAAGTTCAACAGATACATTCCATGAAATAAATGTCCTCAGAGGAATTACTCCATCTCTGTCTTAATTCAGCAAGTACTTATGAGTCTCCAGGATAGGTCAATTATCCTTTAGGCACCGGAGACTGAATCTTAGACAATGCAAAGTTCTGCCCACCATACATGAGATGGGCAAGGGGGAATCCTTTAAAGAACAAATATGGTCCCTGTTCGGGCACCAACTATGTTGGGCCCCACGTTCGGGCGCCAACTCTATGTGGGGCACGCGCCTCCAGGTCTAGCCTGGAGGTTCGGACGGGCTGCGCCGCCGCGCACACAAATACTAAACACAATTCACTCGGGACCCTCAGGTGAGGGGTGCAGACTCCTGCGGCCCTGGGGACCCCGGAGGAGACGGGAGAAAGGAAAAGCCTCAGGCACTTTTGCCTTCCAGGGGCAAACACCTGTGTTGGTCGTCTCGGTTTATAGATAGTGGTAAAGAAAATACAACAACAGCCTGTAAGAAGTTGTACGTTTCTACTCCCTCTAATTGTACACTGCCTTGAATAAGGAAATTATCCAATTAAAAAAAGAGTGGCTGGGGTTTAGCTCAGTAGGTAGAGTGCTGCTTTATGCTCTCTGAGGCCCTGGGTTTGATCCCCAGCATCATAAAAATGGGAGAAGGACCTGGCAGCCCACTCCTAAAACAATCAGCCATTGAAAACTCTATGAATAGCAGAGAAGGACTGACATAATGCCAGGCATGGCACAGTGTTGGGGGATGTTTTGTTCTATTGTACATAGGGTTGTTATGAGTTGGACTTAGTGGCACCTAACAACAACATGACAAAAATAGCTGCTGCAAGGGGGAAATTAACATGAGCAATGTACAATAAAATGCACATATGGGGAAATATCATAATGAGATCCATTAAGTTATCATTAGGTGCCATCGTCAGTGTCCAACTCATAGCACCCTACGTATAATAGGGGAAACACTATGTTAGTGCTTCTCTACTATTCATAGGATTTTCAACGGTTGATCGATTTTTGGGAGGGGGTTGCCAGGTCCTTCTCCCAAGCCTATAGCACCTGGTATTCCCAGGCGGTCTCCCATCCAAGTACTAACCAGACCTAACCCTGCTTAGCTTTCAAGATCTGACAGGATTAGACACCACAGTGGTACGGCTACAGGCCTCCATGAAGTTAAAAATTAAAAATTACTAATAGAAAATGTAAAAATAAAATAAAATTAAAATTAAAAAGAGCTGCTGTGTGCCAGGAATATAAATATAGCATTAAGCTAAATGGGAAAAAAATATATAATGTAATATAGCAAACCCAAACTAGGTTAAAGCCTCTTTTAAGAGAACCACAAACACCTGAATCTAAAGTTTTAACTACAGGACTTTCAAGACAAAGACAAAAGCATAAAAAAGACTGCAATTCAAAGTAAGCTTTAGTGTAGGTTTTCCCCAGCCAAGAGTAATAGCTACCAAATACCCACATGCGTTTGGAGGACCTTCCTGTTCATTTAAATCATTTGTGTTTTATTTCATTAAATACATTTTTTAGAAAATAGTTGAATACCAAAAGTATAATTCATCTTCCTTTAGTTAAAAACTATATTCACTGGGAACAAAATTTGGTTTCTGCCATTACTATTTTGGAGCTAATTCTCATTAAAAATACTGATCAAGTGACGTATAACACCATGCTACCACTCAATCCATACACCTGTGTCTCCAGAGAGGGCTCTGGCCACACTAATGGGCAATCAGCAGCTCTGGCCACTTTCTACCTAACCAGTCCTACTTTGACTATTCTTTGCCCACTGAATTTAGCATATTGCGCTCCATTGAGATCCAGCTACCGCATGTCTGGTTATAATGGACTGAGACAGAGCACCATGACCCCCACTGACGTGCAAGGTAATATCACACATCTTTGGTAAACTGCATAGAACCTGCACAAGCAACTCTAATTAACTGCCTGTATGCCAATATCCCATTATTTTAGAACCCATTTGATGCTGGTCATGTATTCCTATCACACTGTTCTTCCCCCTAAGAGATAAGAAATAATGTGCCTATGAACAATGTTCCCATGCTTCTGACAAAATATTGCTTTCCCATATCTTGTCAACAAATATTCTAGAGCTAACTTTCCCATAGTACTGTGTTTTCTTAATTGCTTAAAATGAATACCACTGTTGCCTAATACTTTGTGTCCATTAATAGAATTCTAAGGTTTTTAGAGGCTGGGATTTAGCTCAGTTGGCAGAGTGCTGCTCTGCAGTCTCTCAGGTCCCATGTTCGATTCTCAGCACTGCAAAAATGGGAGAAGGATGTGGCAGTCCACTCCTGAAGCAATCTGGAAGCGGTCAGCCATTGAAAACCCCAAGAGGGTCTCTATGAGTTGGACACGACTCGAAGGCACCTAACAACAACAAGGTTTTAGAAGAATTTGGGGGAAGGGGAAAAAAGGCCCTCCCCACCCCTGCTGTATAGAATATTACAGGCCTTGATTTATACTGATTGTATTGCCATTACTTAAATCAACACTTAATGCAATTATGGAAACCTTGGCAGCCAGGCATGGTGGCGCATGCCTATAGTCCCAGCACTCTGGAGGCTGAAGCAGGAGGATCAACACGAGTTTGAGGCCAGCCTGGTCTGCATAGTGAGTTTCCATGTCAGCCTGGGCTACACAGCAATACCGTGTCTCAAAAAACCCTTGGTTATTCAGTTCACAAACATTTGCTGAGTACCAGTAGTTACTGTGTGCCCAGCACTTTAGTAAGCACTGATGATTCCATGATAAGAATGATGAAATCCCACCCGCCTTGTATGCTGGTGTTAGAGTGCACAAATCATCATTAACTGTAATAAGATAAGATTATGTGCTGTTAAGCACGATTGGATGAAACCATCTAGAAGTCAGGAAAAGTTGCAGCTGGGGGTAATGTTTAAAGAGGGAGCAGAACACTGCAAGTGTATGACCGAAAGAACAATCCATACAAGGAAACACGTGGAGGCCTGAATGGTATGATTGCTCAACAACTAGAATTCTGATGTGGCTGGAATGATGCATGTGTGTGATAGAGGGACAAAGGTGGACAGCAGAGGCAGGCTAGGGTCACCTCAGAAGGGCCCTGTTTATCCTATATAAAGGCTAGAGGTTATCTTGTGTACAGCAACAGAGCAGCATTAGTACCTATCTCTGAGAGCAGTGAGGAACTCCGACTTGGAGGTGACTCTCTGGACACAGGAAGCCTGGTGCAGATGTTAATGAAGCTGGTACAGGAAAACAGAGCTCATGGACAGCACAAGGGGCATCGCCGCACCACTGCCCGGGTGTCCAAAGATAACCAAACAACCAATTAAACTAGTTAACTGATCTTGATTCCTTATTTCTTTACACTGGGGCTGGGGTTTAGCTCAGTTGGTAGAGCACCACTCTGCAATCTCTGAGGCCCTGGGTTCAATTCCCAGCACCACAAGAATGGGAGAAGGATCTGGCAGCCCACTCCCAAAACAATCACAGAACAATGAGCCACTGAAAACCCCATGAACAGCAAAGAAGCACTGACATAGTGCCGGGCATGGTGCAGTGTCGAGGAGTGTTTCATTCTGTTGTACATAGGGTTGCTATGAGTTGGACCCAACGTGACAGCACCTAACAACAACAATATTTCTCCACATTACAGTTTGGCCTTTATCATACTATACACACAAAAAAAGGTACAAAAAGGACTAAAAATTGCAGATAAGGAAATTTTCACTTACAACTCAATTTTTCAATTGAAACAAAAAAACCTTAAGGACTTTCATAACTTCAAAAAAAAGTACATGATAACACTCAGAGCTGGTTTCATTTCCCTGTCATACTATATATCAAAGCAAAATTAGATGGGGTTCAGGCTGAGCTGGCCTCTGAGCAGTAATATGCGGTTTGCTGTTAAGTGTCCTCGAGTCAGGTCCAACTCATAGCGACCCTACATACAACAGAACAGAACACTCCCTGACCCTGCTCCATGCCCAGCACTATATCAATGCTTCTCTGCTACTTACAGGGTTTTCAAAGGCGGATTGTTTCAGGAATGGGTTGCCAGGTCCGTCTCCCTAGCCTACAGCACCTGGTGTTCCCAGGCGGTCTCCCATCCACATACTAACCTGGCCAGACGCTGCTTAGCTTCCAAGATCTGGTGGGATCAGACGCCAGGGTGCTATGGCTGCAGAGAGCAGCAGTATAGGTGTGTAGCTATGAGGGAGTTAGGTCAGTCTCTGCTAACCTCCTTTAGCTTCAACTCATCTTTAAGTTTTTTAAAAACCAATTAGGGTACAACTACGTATGTATCCACCCAAGATACATGTGAAAAGAGCAGGTGGGACAGCTTCAACTGGGGTGCCAGCTCTGCTAGGCAGGCCGCCTGAACTTTTTCACCCCTTATTTTCTCGTCTGTAAAAAGGAGAGACTGCCTACCTCCCTCATATGTCTACTCTAAGGAACAGAACAGCTCTAGCACAGGGCCTACCCATCAACTGAGCCCTGTATGTAACTGTCAGTAATACTTCTTTTTCTTCAAATTCCCACCAGTGACAACTCTTTCAGTTACCGGAAACAAGAGAGACTCAAGAAAAAAAGTTCTTACCAAATCTGCCATGTTTCGTGTTCTCAAGAATATCTAAAACCAGCCAAGGCTCCCTTCTGACCAGAGTTCATGTTCAGAAACCCTGGGTCTTCTAGAAGGCTCACCTCGCAGCTCATTCACATTCCAGGGTATGTTCAGATTCCATGCAACCCAGCAACAGCAATGCCTCGGGAATCCATTCACAGAAGTTCCGAAACCTAAGCCCCTCACAGCTACAAAATGGTTTGGATTACTTGGAAATGCTTCAGTGTAAGATTATCGTAAAGAAAGCCAGCAATAAAAAGCAACTTGCTCTGAAGTCCAGGAGAGGACCCTCTCAGGCTGGCTTCTGACCCAAAAGCTGCCCTCTCCAAGCACATGGAAGAATTAAATTGAACAGAGCCTCTAAGAAGCATCCATCAGGCATTTGCCTTTTGAGACACTTAAACAACCAGTTGAAGAGGTTATCCATGACACAATCCAGGAAAAAATAATTACGTGGCTGGATTCTTCAGACCACTAGAAAGTTTAAAGAAACTGTCCAGATTTGAGAGATTTTTCTCAAAGCAAAATCAATTGAAAATGCTCTTCAAAAATGTAATGCTTTTGATATTGAGATGTAGCTCAGTGGTAGAACATTTGCCTAGCAGGTCCAAGACCCTGAGTTCAACCTCCAGCAACAGAGGGGGGGAAAAAAAAGGAGGAGGAATGTTTTTAGATTTTCCTTTTGAGATTTGCATACTACAGCTCTGTTAAGCAACTGTTGGAAAGCGAGGCATACTTATAATCTCAGTCTTGGAAGAACCAACCGTGAGCACACACACATATCGACTTGGACAAATGAACGGATCATTCCAACTCTTCCCTCATTCCACACCAAGTCCAAATTCAAGACTGACACTAGTCTCTGCAGAGCGTGAAGGAAAAAATGTGACAAAGATTTTCCAGCCAGCCCCGCCCCTCCTCCCCACATGCCCTCAGCACATACAAGCACATAGTAGATTCTATGCACCATGACATCAGTGCAGTATAATGAGCCAAGTTTAAACTCCATCTGGGACAAATAATGTCCAGGCACACTGTGACTTCTTTTGTTTATATACACTGACTAAATATGTCTTGGTGGTAAATGAACTAGCTCTTAAGATTTATTTCCCAAGGCCTCCAAAACAATATTCTGCACCCTGAAGCAACTCCCTGCCTCCAGTTCTCTTTCCAAGGTTGTGCGTAAGTGACTTAGAACAGAACACATGATTTTGAAACATGTAATTAACATCTTGAGGAGAGTCAAAGTCCGAGCGGCCGTTCATCAATCTGCAACAAAGAAAATGAGGAACTCACGGGCAAAGGGGTGCCATAAAACGGTTCACACTCCAATTCCTGCATGACACTGAATTCTATATTCCCCTTGAAGGACAGAAAACGTAGAGATGAGACATTTAACACAGGCTTGCTCAACAAAGTGGTCATTTTCTCCTTGAAGAACAAACTCAGTTTGTATTTTTATTCTGGCACTACTTAACAGACATAATTATAAATTCAGAATATAAAACAAACCACCTAATAGGTTCAAGTCTGATGAGTTTCTAGATTTCTTAAGTCTCAAAAACTGCCACTAGAGTGACCAAACTGGTCTCTTTGTTGCATTTTTTGCAGCCCTGGAGATCGAACCCAGGGCTTTGCATATGCTAGGCAAGCACTCTACACCTGAACTCTACACCCCCAGTCCTTGGTTTTTGGGCTCAGGTTAGTCTTGAAGTCAAGATCCTCCTGTCTGTTTCTCCTGAGTGCGGGGATGACAGACCTATGCCTCCAGGTCCAGTGTCATGTGACTTCTGAATGGAAATGAAGGGTGGGATTTAAGAGGAAAGGGCAAGTAAAGAGAGACTCTCCTACTCCGGCCCCCCTCCCCTAGCTCTCCCTGTGAGAGAACTGGAGGGGGATCCCCTCTTACCATGCTGTGGTCACCACTATCAGCAGTTACTGAACCCAGAGGGAATTGTTCCACCATAGCTACCCCTGGGGAGAGAACTACTACCTAAGGAAAAACAGGGAGCCCTACGGTAACTGGGACCGGGCTCCAAAAGTCTTGACTCCCAACTTCTCCTGCAAAGGAGAACCAGACCTCCATGCCTTCAGATACCCGGACTGCCGCCTAGTTCTCACACTGCAGAGCAGTCATGGCCGCCTCCTGGAGTGAACATGCCCATCACATAAGACAACGAAGAACAGTCTTCTTCGTTAACATTATGATTTACTACTATGCAAAACCCAGCCCACGTCTCCCCAAGGGCTTACCTGAACTCACCACTAACAGAGAGATGCCCAACCAGGCAGCTCCACCTTCCTGGAAGGGAGGATCTGCATTTTGGAAGAGGACCTAGGTGGATTCAAATATCGGCCCTGTGATTTGCAAGTTGGAAATACTTATCCTTTCTCATCACAGGTTTTGCCTATAAAAATACCTGCCACCTTATAGGGTTCCTGGTTCCTGGATAGCCCTCAAATAAGTTACTGTTTCTTCCCCTCCACCTCAGGAGAAACAAAGAAACCAAAATAGCAGCTAAAAGTCATTCTTTCCAACAATTTCACTCATTGTCCACAAAAATAACCACTCAACTAAAAGTGATTGAGACTAAATAGTCTTTTGATGATCGGCAAGCTTACAAATTTCCATTTCAATCTGAAGTAAATGCCAAAAATTTAGCCAAACACTTGGCATCCTTTCAGGCTTGAAAATCTAACCTTTAGCATATCTTTTACATTATTAAGGCCCTGAAATCTCTGGAAGAATCAAACTCACAGAATCTTTTGTTAGACATTTTCCCCAAGGCTTTAGAATACTCATTAGAAAGTGAGTCACTGCCCCCTTCCAAAGAAGGAGCTCACCTTGGTGTGAGGTTATCTTCAAGTCTTGTTACTGGAGAGCCTTTGGACTTCCAAGAAAGCTTGAAATAGCGCAGTGTGCAGCAGCGGTCATTACAAAGAGTCTGGCCCTTAGTGAACCACTTACTAACGTGAAAGCACGCTGAGAAGTAAACTGGATGTGAATACCCAGCTATTAAAGGCTAAAGTTGTCTGTTACCTACCTCTACCCTCCACTGTTTCCCTGGGTCCTTAAAGCACATACATATGTATATATGTGTATATACGTATGTATATATATATATATATATATATAATGTGTGTGTTATCTATGTATTACTTTTCTGTTATTAGCTATGTTATGTTTCTATTACTTTTCTATGTTATTATCTATTATTACTTTTCTAGCCTGCAGCTGTAGCCCTGTGGCATCCGATCCCCTCAGATCTCGGAAGCTAAGCAGGGTCGGGCCTGGTTAGTACCTGGATGGGAGACCGCCTGGGAACACCGGAGCTGTAGGCTTGGGAGAAGGACCTGGCAACCCCCTCCCAAAAATCAATCTGCCATTGAAAACCCTATGAACAGCAGAGAAGCACTGACAATAGTGTTTCCTGTGTTGTACAGAGGGTCGCTATGAGTCGGATTCCGACTCGACGACATCTAACAACAACAACAAATTACTTTTCTATATTATCTATGTATTACTTTTCAAAGTAGAATCGAATTATGGTAGTAATGTGTACTATGGCACAAAAGAAGCATTCTTAAAAAAAGATGCATTCTTAAAACAGCAAAATGGAAAACTTTTGTCCTAAGATGTGTATACACTTTTGGTAACCCCTGTGTCTATGTTGGTGTATATGTGCATGCATGCGTGTGTGTGTGTGTGTGTGTGTGTGTGTGTGTGTGTGTGTGTGTGTAATGTTGTTGCTATCAGGTATAGTAGAGTCATGTCTGACTCATAGTGACTCTTATAGGGTTTTCAATGGCTGATTATTTTGGGATTGCCTCAGGAGTGGCATCCTTCTCTCACGACCTCAGAGACTGCAGAGCAGCACTCTACCAACTGAGCTAAATCCCAGCCCCACATATGTAATAGATATATATAAACCTAATGTCGCAGATGGCATATATGTAGACCTAATGTCTGACTTCCTATTATAGCCTTTAACGAAAAATATGGATGCCATTCCTTCATAATTCATATCAGCATTTTATATTATAGCTTTATTTTCAGTCATGACTAAAGCCACCAAATAAATTATAAATAAACCACTCTATAAAGATACTTTTCATGTGTCCTTTTTGCCAAGGTGATGAGAGTTTAAATGGGTCTTAAATAAACCAATTCTGGTAATGTAAAACAAAATTAAACTGGTAAAATTAGAAAAGATGAATGAGCTGTGTTACTCTGACCAATTTAGCTCCGAAACAGCATCACTAACTAAACAAAGCACATGCTGCCCTGTGTCACAGCCCTCTGTTTTCTGATTTGTAAAGTGGTTTACTCAAAGTCAGGCATTGAGGGTGCTCCTACTTTTCACTGACTGCCTCCACCCACTGGGCTACTGCAAGCAATCCTAGAACTTTGTTTCCATCAGCACGCTCATGTCATTCCATGAACTAGAATGACAACTCACCACTGCCATGGAAAGACCAAAGAAACTTCCATCAGAGAAAGTAACATGCTCAGTGCTGAACTTTTCCAACTACCATAATTGGACAGTTAAGTGGAGATAAAGAACCAGAGGTAACTATGGTCCAGTTTGGAGTATAAGTTTACTTATATCTATTGTAGGGGCTGGGATTTAGCTCAGTTGGTAGAGTGCTACTCTGTAATCTCTGAGGTCCTGAATTCGATTCCCAGCTCTGCAAAAATGGGAGAAGCACATGGCAATCCATTCCTGAGGAAATTCCAAAACAATCAGCCATTGAAAACCCTATAAGGGTCACTATGAGTCGGACAGGACTCAACAGCACCTAACAACAACAACAACAACATTTATATTGCAAAGGTGTCAGGAAGGCTCTACTCCTTTCACTTTCCAAAAAATGGAAGCCATTTCTTGTGAGCCAGATATTAGATTTGAAGGAAGATGGATTTGTTCTGTTGTCCAATTATGAGGCATGACTTCCAATGCGTAGGAAGGGTCAGGAAGATGTTCTTATGTTTTCTAAGTGTGTGTTCTGCAACATACCTGCACCCAAAACTAGACCACAGTTGCCTCAGTTTCTTTGTTGTCTCACTTAACTGCCCAATTATTTGCAAAGTAGAAGACATGAGTAATTTGCTAAATGCAGACTGTCCATTTTATCTAACGGTTTATCTACTTAACACTGCAAGGAGCAAGAAATGGGCAGCACAGAGCAGATCTGAGAGAGGCAGAGTGAACTTGTTCTGGTTAATGACCATGCTGGACACACCTGCTGCTCATAAAACACATTCTGTCCCCACAGATGGTCTGATTTGATGGATGTCTATTAAGTAAAAGGGCCCAGGGCTGAGAAGCGATGTCACGCAGCCAACAATGAAGCAGCACATGAATTGTTTCTTCGGGGGACCCACTATATCTAGCTTGAGATAAATGACTAAGAGGCCACTGGCAACTCTTAGTCATTAGTTCCAGCCAATGCCAATTTAAGTGGGGGAACTAGTATATCCTGAAGTTATCTAAACCCAGGTTACCTAGATAGACGACAATGGCACTGTAGCAACTGACTTCTTGGCAGGTTGTTAATTTTCGCACTTGGAAATGTGAGAGGGGAAAAAAACTATCTGCATATGAAACTTGGAGATTATTACTAATTTTATGGGTCTTACTATTGTCATGTTTGGAGTGTAACATATGTGTTTTACATAGTCATATTTTTTAATTGGTCACTTGGACAAAAAAAAGAGAAGAATCTGCCTACGACTCAGGTCCAACTCACACCCAACCTCACAGGGTTTTCAATGGCTGATTGTTTGGGGACTGTTTTCCAAGTGGATTGCCACGTCCTTCTTCCATTTTTTGCAGTGATGGGCATCGAACCCAGGGCCTCAGACAGTGCAGAGCGGCACTCTACCAATTCAGCTAAACCCCAGTCCCTACATGAAATAATTATGTACTAACATTATATCTTAACACATTCTAGACATAGAAGTTTCTGGTCTCTTCTTCCTGTGTACATTTATTGTTTTTACTCCATATGAGATACATCAATAACTATCATATCACATTCAGCATGACAAATTATTTTCCAAACCGAAAAAATCAGAAGTTGGAAATCAAACTTGATCAAAGAAAAATATATAAGTGTTTTAAATAAAAATGTCTCATCTAGGTAATACCAGGAAACGTTTACTTTAAAATTTCTCAAGAGACAGTACCTGTATTTCCTTCGTGATAGTTTTGAACAAATTATTCCCTTCTAAAGTCTGCCAGATAAGGCATTTTGGAAGCGTGACTCTGGATCCAGTCTGAATTTTATATTTGGAAACTACAGTGACTTGTTGTGTATAATACGTGCTTGTGTTACTGTACATTCATCATTCTCGTTCCTTAGCATCTCCTTTCATTTATTTTTATTTTATTTATTTATTTACAGTGCTGGGGATTAGACTTAAAGCCTCATGCATGCTAGGCAGGTGCTCTACCACTGAGCTATGTCCACAGCTGTTCTTTTTCTTTTTCTTTTTCAGTCCTGGGGGGTTGAACCCAGGACCTCACACATGGTAGAAAAGTGCTCTACCACTCAGCCCAAAGCCCAGAGTCTAAGTTGTGCAGGTCTCAAATTCCCAATCCTGATACAGCCTCCCTAGCCACTGGGATTACAGGCGTGCGTCATAGCACCCAGCTGTCCTTTTACTTTTGGATAAAGTACTTCAAGAGAGAAAATCAAAGTAGCCAGTCTCTTTGTAGTATGAAATAACCTGCTTTTGCTGGATTGGTTCATATTCAGAACAAAGTTCTTAATGGTTAATAAGAGGATGTGTTATAGATGCCTGGAGTCTCTTGCTCCAGGGAAAAGCTGTAGGTAACAGAGCTGAGCGGTGACTCTAGTGGCAGGCAAGACCACACCAGACCCTGAACAGGAACAAAGCCACGACATCCATGGATGTAAATCTTTCCCATCACCCTATTTCTCTAGGTTTTTAAATAGTTTGCGTTTTGTTGGGCTTTGTTATTTCAGTGTTAGATTGTGTGTTTGGGGGAGAGGACACAGACATCAGGAATTTCTTATTGGCATATATTAGTTGTATAAAATAATGGGCTTCGTTGTACTATTTTCATATATGCATAGAATGTACTTTGATCACATAAGACTACAAAAATCCCCACCACTGATGACCATCATGGGCCCGTTCCTGGTGCTTGTTTCAGGGTGCCTTGATTTGCGTACTGTGAGTGTCTGGACCACAGTAAGATGCAAGGTGCGATGCAAAACCAGAGTTCAAAGGACGTCAGTCATATCGATTTGCTAAGGATGCTAACGAAGTACCAGAATCCAGCGGCTTACGCTCAAGCTTACTGTCTCGCAGTGCTGGAGGCTGAAGCCCCGGATGCAGGCGTTGCATCCTTTAGCAGAACGAGGGAAGCATCTGTTTGAGGCCTCACTCCTTGGCTATAGATGGCTGTCTTGTTCACATGGCGTTTTCTCTGTACTGTGTCTCCCTGACCAACTTTTCCCTTTTTATAAGCACACCAGTCATATTGGATTAGGAGCCATCCAAATGACCTCGTTTACATCTAATTACCTCTGGAAAGATCCAATCTCCAAATTAGGTGACTTTCTGAGGTTTGGGGGTTAGGACTTCAACCTAGGAATCTGGGAATAGGGAGGGGGCACAATTTCACCCTTGATACTAATATTATACATGGTTATTTTAAAAAATACTCATACGTTATCAAATCATAGCTGAGAAATGAAAACATGTATGTGGAAAGGAAACCTTCATGGTGACATACTTCACAACAGGACGTTACTGTTATAGCTGAGCGCCTTCCTGCAGGTGAGTGGGCATTTCCCAGGACTGGGAAAACGAGCCTCTCAGAGGGGAGCTGGAGAGCTCTGCCTCATCTATACTTACGACCTGATAAGCGCTGTACTCTGGTATACACGGCTTTTACGGCCTTCGCTTCTGTGCTCCTGAGACCCAAACTTGAAAGCAAATGCTGCATCCCATTGGGCAGAGTTGCTGTTTTAGTTATTGGGGAAAATGAACACCTTCCTTGGATAGAGGATGACACAAAAGCTAAGAACAGGAAAGTGCTATAGCCAAGGTCCCGGCCAGCTAGTAGAACCCCTAGAACCAGCACATTGACTTACTGATTCATGGACAAGGCTGAGAAGAAATAAGAAATAAACAAAAACTTTCATCAAATATTGTTGTTGTTGTTAGGTGCCGTCGAGTGGGTATCTGACTCATAGCGACCCTGCGTACAACAGGCAAAACACTATAGTCAGCGCTTCTCTGCTGTTCATAGTGTTTTCAATGGCAGACTGATTTTTGGGAGTGGGTTGCCAGGTCTGTCTCCCAAGCCTACAGCACCTGGTGTTGCCAGGCAGTCTCCCATCCAATACTAGCCAGGCCCGACCCTGCTTAGCTTCCAAGACCTGATGGGATCGGGCACCACAGGGCTACAGCTGCAGGCATCATCAAATACTAAGGACTCAATTCTTAGAGACCATAAAAATGATTATAATCTCAAATTCTTGCATTGCTGCCACACGTGTGCCGTGAATCTATGTTTAATATCGACTAACTAGAATGTAAGCAGAAAACCCAAGGCACCTGGTTGTCTCTCTGGCCCTTCCTATGCTTTCGTGAGTCTCTCATGTGCCACTTACTGAGGATTCAAACACCATTCACTTAAAACCAGAGGCCGAAAAACAACACCGAAATTCTAACCTGTAGAAACCCTTCTGCAGAGTCACAGGAACCAGACACGTCCTAATTCATTCTACCAGTCAGGCAATACACACGACTAAGAAG
This sequence comes from Pedetes capensis, assembly GCA_007922755.1. Classification (NCBI taxonomy): domain Eukaryota; kingdom Metazoa; phylum Chordata; class Mammalia; order Rodentia; family Pedetidae; genus Pedetes; species Pedetes capensis. The sequence continues at coordinate 61,666 of VMDO01007540.1, read as the reverse complement.
TTTCACTAGCATAAACGCAGTGAGTGTCCCTGAAAAATCTTCAGTCATTTTTGCTGTACTTCAAACATGATATACAGGCTGGGCACAGTGGCACACGCCTGGAATCCCAGCAACTCGGGAGGCGCAGGCAGCAGGATTCCAGGTTTGAGGCCAGAGCAGCCTGAGTAACTCAGCCAGACCTTGTCTCAAGATAAAAAATTTTAAAATGGGCTTGGGGTGCACCCCAACAGCATATCATTTGCAAAGTATGTGTGAGGTCCCTGGGTTCAACCCCATGTACCACAAAACAACAAAAAACCCACGATATATATGAGGACAAGATGCAATCTCAGAGGTAAAAAACTTAACCTCTACATTCCAAATTCAGACAATCACAGAGTGAACAGGGCCATGGGTGACACCGAGGACGGTGCTCCCCAGCTAAGGAAGGTAATACTGCTGTTCTGGCAGTTGATGGTTGCCAAGAAAGAAGCCCAACCGAGTACTGTCAGATCTTCTGGGACTTCCAGATAAAGAGAAAAAAAAAATCTAGAAATTTTAGGTAAACCGTCCTATTTTTAAATAGTCTTCCCTCAGTATCTATGGCAGAGTTGGTTCCAGGACAGCCTCCAGTGGATACCAAAATTTGAGGATGTTCAAGTCCCTCATAAAAATGGCGTAATATCTGCACATAACCTTCATACAACCTTCCATATACTTTCATCTCTAGATTGCTTACAATGCAATGCTTGTTGTTATTAGGTGCTATCAAGTAGGGTCCAACCCCTAGCGACCCTGTGTACAAGAGAATGAAACATTCCCTGACACTGTGCCATGCCCGGCACCATGTCAGTGCTTCTCTGCTATTCATAGGGTTTTTGATGACTGAATGTTTTGGGAGTGGGCTGCCGTGCCCTCCTACCAAGCCTCAGCACCCAGCATTCCCAGGTGGTCTCCTGTCTAAGGACCAACCAGACTCAACCCTGCTTAGCTTCCAAGATCAGATGGGATCAGAAGCCAGGGTGGTATGGCTGCAGACACTTAGATTACCTAATAGAATGTAAATGCTACATAAATATTTATTATTCTGTATTGCTTAGAAAGTAATGGCAGGGGGAAAAGCCCACGAATGTTCGGTAAAGATACCATTTGTCTTCATTTTTGCAAACATATTCGGCCCATGATAGCGGGGTAGGATCTGAAGATAAGGAACCCAGGATATATAGAGAGCCAACTACATTGACAACAAACAACTACATTGGCGCCTAAGACTTTTTCTAACTATAAAAGTAAAAATCTTATATGACAACTGCAACAAGTAGCCAGTTTTCAAGCCCTGATTTAGATGAATTAAAGTTATTCATTTCTTTCATCTTTCATCCATTCCAAAAGATTTGCTGAATATAACCACAGATACCAGGCACAGCCTGAACAAGAGAGACAAGGTCCCTGCTTTCCTTGAGTTTACAAAGATATCAGACTAAGATTACAGTAAGGTGAAAACAATCATAATGTTAAAAACACCAGAGAATTTTAAGTCGCCATTACTCTACAGTGCAACCTCGCCACACCGGTATTTTTCTTTAATCCTCTTTTTTTTTTTAAGGCAGCTTGATTTCTACCATTTGAAGGATACTGAATACATCTTGTATCTTATTATTATTGCCTTCGGCTAATTAAATTCTGAAGTATCTCAACCCAGACAGCTCCAGGCTGTCGTAATTATATGTCATATGTCCTAATTATTGTTGGTACCACACATAACAACATCCCCTGATAATATGGCATCGACGTTTTCCTTTATCCAACTAGATTCTGCACAGGCTACGCCTTTTCGGAAGTCTTTGTAGTGAACAAAATTGGCAAACCTAATGCAAAAAAGGATTGAAAAGTCAGACCACAGACCTGGATGAACGCACACATTTTTTCTTTCCCCCTTCAAAGGAGGCCCCAGCAGCAGGGTGGTTGCTTCTGCGGCTGGAAAGCAGCTCTGGCTGAGGAATGCCTGTGATCTGTACCTCTGTGGAGTCCACGACTCTGAGGAACAGACATCAAGGGGCCAAGGTGGACCACCAGACTGCAGCCTCAGAGGGCAAGCTGACTCACTAACGAGGACGCTAGAAGCAGAGTTTCCAAATGAGATCACGCACTACACAGATAAGACTTAGGGTGCTCTCAACACTAACCTCCCCACTGCACACATGATCCCCATAGAGCCATCTCATTTAACAAAACAGAAACTGGTTACCTGACGTGCAGGTTATAGACTTCGCTTCGAGGCAGATCTCCCTCCTAGCTCCACCCTCCCCACAGACCCTCTTCCCAGCCTGGTCTGTTTTCTTGCCCACCTATTCCACTCCTCAGTCCCTCCTCTGTGTTCCCACGGCACTGTGGTGCTCTTCAATCCAGGCATTTCTGTGGCTTGACATATGTGTAAATACAGCCTCTATTATTATTATTTTAAGTAAACTGGGACTCACTCCCCAACTACACTGCTCCTTCTTTTAGGGCAAGAACAGTGCCTGTTCATCTTTGTGTCACCAGCACCAGACACAGTGCTGGCACAGAAGACAAAATTTGAAAATCCTCATTAAAATGAACGCATCTATTATTCACTCATTTAACCCGGTCATAAATCGTACTCTCTCCCTCCTTTCTACTCCAGATCTTGATAGAGAGAGGCTGCTAATATCCTGACCTCAGGGGCTCTGTAAGTTTGAGTGGAGAGGGAAACGGGATGGCTGTTTGTGATAACTTTAAACATTGGCACAAACTGTGCACCTCTCACGCATTGTGATGCTGAAAAGTGTGACCCAAGACTGAGTCTTCCCATACTTGGTTTTCTAAATTCGACAAGGAACCAGCCTAACTCTGCTCTCCAGCCTAAGCTCCAACCCAAACTGGGCTTCTATCACCAAAGGAGCTGGTGTACAATGCTGTTCAACAGTAAGACCTGCGGCTTCCATTTTGGCTGCTCGACTCATTTTCATTTGAATATCCTCCTTTCCTGGGTCATCTTCCCAAGGGTTGTTCATCCACTTTCCTACACTGAATGGATTGTAAAAATTCCTTTCTACTGGAATTTCTGAGGAGTAGAAGAAAACCTGTTGTATACACAAAACTCTGAATGCGTCTCCCCAACACAGTGGCTCTCAGTATAGGTAAAGAATAAACCGATGCAGTGAGAGACTTAGACACTGAATGCAAGAAGCTGTTGTGAAGGAAAACATTATAAAGAAGATATCATCCAGAACAGAAAGGTCACTGGACCAGGAGGAGAGGCACATTTGGCAGAAAAGACTCATGGATGATGAGCACCGTCTGAAACATGGCAAGGTTTACTATGTTTAATGCACTGTCTGGAAATGTGAATTCGAAAGAAGGCTCCACAAAAACTCTGGCTATGAACTCTTCCTAGGGGAAAGAAGGGTTTCAAACGCAAAAAAAAAAAAGTCAAAAAAGAAACAAGAAAGAAAAGGAAAAACTTACTCTCAGCAAAATGATATGCTACAAGCTGGCCACCAGGACAAACAAAGTCAAGACAATGGGAAAAGATTAGGCACCTTTCACCTCTGCCTCCCAGGGTGAGCCTGAAGACATGCTATTCGGAGCTTGTAAGAGAAAGTTGTCTTTTACATCTCAGGAGAGCTACTTCCTAAAGAAGAGGCATAAAAACATTCAATAGCAACTAGTATTCTGGAAGCTTAAAAGGAAAAAAAAAAAGGAAGAGATAAGAAATATAGCATGTCAAACAAAATATCTACTAGGTGCCCCCTATGTGCTAGTTAGGATAAGGCAGCATCTAACCTGGTCTCCATCCCACTAGGGACTGACTTTCAGTAAATTCATATGCCAAGGGTTACCAAGGACCAGGCATGGAAGCTCACACCTATAATCCCAGCAACACAGAGGCAGAAGGGTCATAGGTTCGACACTGGAGTCTCCGTGTAATTTAGCAAGACCCCATCTCAAGATAAAAAACAAAAAATGGGTTAGAGGTGTAGCCCAGTGGTAGAGCACTTGCAAAATATGTGCGAGGCCCTGGGTTCAACTTCCAAGTACTGCAAAAAAAAAAAAAAAAAAAAGTAATACAAGAATAGGATGGGTCATTCTACCATCATGTAGGTTTTAAGTGTCACAGATTAAGTTAGCAAATCAATTAACGCTGCCACCCTAAGTGAACATTTCTTTCCTTAACCTAATGGCTTCTTTATTTAACTCATGGCTGCTGTGATTCTTCTTCAGATCATTAAAAACTTAAACCAATTTAAGAAGCCAGAAAGTGAGCTAACATTTACTCTTCAATACTCAAAACCAGCTGCTACATCTTTAAACCTCCCCAATGTGCCACAGTCTATAACAAAGACATTTCAATTAATATACTATTAAGTCCTAAAAGTCTGCAGACATAGCACCATGCCATGCAATCCCACCTGATCTGGAAAGCTAAGCAGGGTTGGCCTTGTTAATCCTTGGATGGGAGACTGCCTGGGAATACCAGGTGCTGTAACCTTGGGAGAAGGACCAGGCAGCCCACTCCCCAAAAATCCACCATTGAAAACACCATGAATAGGAGAGAAGCATTGACAATAGTGCTAGGCATGGCACAGTGTCAGGGAGTGTTTCATGCTGTTGTGCATAGGGTCACTATGAGTTGGATCTGACTCAACAGCACCTAAAATCTGAAAGTATCAACATAAGCACCAGTTTTCTTACCCCTCCCTCTCTCTCTTCCTCCTCTCCAAGGTCTCACTATGTAGCCCAGGCTGGCCTTGAATTTGTGATCTTCCTGCTTCTGCCTCCCAAGTGCTGGGATTATAGGTTAGCACCACCACACTCAGCCATCACCAATTTTCTGATTGCTGAGTAAGGGTTCTCACCCTTATTTATGTGGTCTCATGTTTAAAACTCAAAGTCAAAACCCGATTTTAATATCTCAAGAATGGTATACAATTAGGCATATGAAGAGAAGCAAACTTTATTTAACTATGCAGGGCTACAATTACCCAGAGGTAGATAAAATTACTGGTGAGAAAAGGAGAAACACTTTATTTAGAAAACAGTTCAAAATAGTTATTCAATTTTATTTCTAGTTATATATATCCAACAAAAATGAAAACATGTCCACACAAGGATTTGTCCATGAATATTAAGTGCCATTATTTGTTACGAGCCAAAAAGTGGAAACCACCAAAATGTCTGTCACTTGAAAAATGTCTTAACAAAATGTGACATATCCATACAAATGGATTATTTGCCTATGAAAAAATGAATGGATTACTGCTACATGCTATAAAATGGATGAACTTTAAAAATATGATGATGTTAGTGAGAAATGCCAGACACAAAAGTCAAAATATTCTATGATTTCCTTTATGTGAAACGTCCAGAAAAGGCACTACCTACAGAGAACGCAGATCCGTGGTTGGCTAGGAATGAGGGAGGAACAAGGGACACTTTCAGGATGACAAGAATGTTTTAAAATTAATCATGGTCAGGGTGGCACAACTATTGTTGGGGTGTGGATGTGAAATGTCCCCCAAAGGCTCACGTGTTAAAGGCTTAGTGTTGCATACAATGTTCAGCGATGGGGCTTTGGGGAAGTGACTGGATCCAGAGAGCTCTGACAGAATCAATGGATTCAGCCATGATCTGATGGAATTACTGGGAGGTGGTGGAAACTAGAAGGTGGGGCCTAGGTAGAGGATGTAGGTCACTGGGGATGTGTACTAGAAGGGCCTATCATGTCCCTGTCCCCTTGGTCTCTGCCTCCCAGCTGCCATGAAGTGAGCGGCTCATCTCCATCTCCGCCATGACGCTCTGCCTCGCCTCAGGTCCAAAGCAACGGAGCCAGCTGACCACAGACTAACACCTCTAAAAACTCTGAGCCAAAATACATTTTTGCCCCTTTGCTTTCCTCAGGTATTTTTGTCACAGCAATGAAACCTAAGTGTCTGTGAATCAACTCCATTGGCTGCATATTTTTAATGGGTGAACTGTATGGTGTGTGGATTCTATCTCAATAAAGCTGCTAAATAAGTAAAGCTGTTGAGTCAGCTGCTTCTGGTCACATTGTGTTTTGTTTTTTAGGTGGTAACATATTTTTTTAAAGTTTCCTTCATAAGGAGGATGGTTTTCCTTTAAAAAGAAATCATTTTCACTCTTTGTCATTTTCCTGTTACCTACCTAAGATGATGATTCAAGGGTTCAAACTTAATATGACTTAGAATCATGAAAATTAATAGTATCTCTTACTTAGAGAGCCAGAACACAGCAGAGAATCCTGCCAAGAATGAGTCCTAATTAACTCCAGAAACCTTCAGGACACAAATAAGCAGACATGGGCTGTGGGAACCGAAGTGCTTTCTCAGAATTGTGGTGGCTCTCTGCATATATAGAAATGCTTAGAATGCCCTCTACACAGCTGCTAAGTATTAAGAACACTGTAAACATATACAAGGTATGCTTCACCACACTCACCCTAACAGACATTTCCAGAGCACACTGTGGCAATTTGCAACGGTATTATTTAAAATGTGGCTATGGTGCCACCTACCTTCAAAAGTTACCCCCAGGGGTCTGTGCAATACCTGCCATGTCCATCACTGAGCTCAATCCTGTGCCTCCAAAAGGTTCTTGTTAAGATAAAATCACGTCACCTCAGAGTAGAGCACGGCAAAAGCCTCAGAAAACATCTACGTAGTTCACTTTCTCTGGTATATCCCTCTGTCCCCACCCTTTAACACAGACCCACCTGAGTGCCAGGCCACACAGGCCTTTAAGAGCAAGCATCAAGTAACAACAGGTGCCCTCAGCAAACGCTCAACATTCACGCAGTCCCAGGCTCTGGGATCCTATCTCGGACTCCCATTTGTCGCCTGTCCATTGAGATGACTCCACCCCTCTCCTTTCCTACTTCTCTCTGGTATTTCTCTGCCATCGTTGGCTTTGCTCGCTCCTTCAGTCTGTCTCCCCCTGGCACATCAGCCTGAGTTCCACACCCACAACCCAGGAAGAACTCTGCCACACTCTCCCAGGCCAAGACTAAATGAAGAGAGAACGAAGGAGACTCCAGGGGAAGAAGAGTCAGGCACACAGGCCACTGCCTGGGTGGTGTCACAGTGACAGATGGAGAAGCAACATCAGAGTATGGTAAGTCTTGGTTTGGTGGTGCTGAGTGGGATATTTCTTTTATTTTATTTTTTTAATTGGCAATTCTTAGTGTACAACTGATATGACTACATGTCCAAAATATTTCAGACATGTAGTCACGAGAGATCAATTCCTGGAGAAAGACATCATGTTTGGGAGAGTGGCAGGTCAACGAAAAAGAGGAAAACCCTCCACCAGATGGATTGACACAGTGCCTGCAACAATGGGCTTAAACATAAATAAGATCGTGTGCCTGGCACAGAATCGGGAAGTGTTTCGATCTGCTATACACTGGGTCGCTATGAGTCAGACTCGACTTCACAGCACCTAACAACAATAATAATGTACAACTTAATGAGTCTCATTATGACATCTCCATACATGCATCTCACTGTACATTGCTCATGATCACTTCCTCCTTACCGTCTCAGGAACTCCTCCCCCGACCCCTCCCTCCCCACCAATAGTCTCCCTTCTACTTGTATGTCTTGTTTTTTTTTTTTGAGTACATCTAACTACATATGTATGTATTTCTAACATACTTTGCCCATTTGACAATTTTGCCTCATTAAGGGGAAATTTAATGTTAACACCAATCAATAGCTTGACCCACATAACCTGTAAATGTTAATGCTTCCAGTCCAAACATATTCACTAATTTAAAAAACTTATATATTTCCTTCCATTCAAGGTTTTTTTAATGTTTATCCTCCATCTTGAGAAAAGCTTGATATTGGATTGTTTTTTATAAACATACATTAGCAAGTGTTCCTTTTATAGCTTTTTAGAAAGCTTCTCAGCTAGAGTGAAAATGTGGTTTTATTAGCCAAAATTATTAAACAGCTTCTACTCAGAGTTGAGGTCAGAGCCACAGAGTAGAGAAATGTCGTATGGCGTTCTCAGGAAGGCCACTGTTGTTTCAATCTTCGGTCATGTCTATGTGCAAAGGCATTCATTTCTGAAGGGAGATCTGGAAAGTTCTGAAACTGAGGGCCCTTTGTGGCTGATAAACTACAAAAGGTTATTCTGGGCAAAGTGAATCATAGAATTGAGGGAGAGAACATCAAAACACAAAAATCGTGCACAACCACACAGATAGGTGGCCTCAGGTCTCCTAGCTATGTATGCAAATGAGAGTTAGATGACAACATTTGGGAGACCAACTTTGTTTTCCAAGTTTAGTCACATTTGAACACCTTGCCTTTTTAAATTCTTTTAATCCGTAAAAAGAAGGAAGACCAATGCTGAATCGTGCAGGTTTGGGCAGGATGTTGGGGAGCTCTGCAGGCAGGAAGAGAGCAGTCAGGAAAAAAAAAAAAAAGAAGAAGACAGAGGCCAGGGCTGACCATGCGAAGCTGACAGGCCCCGCATCAGAGTCTGGTCCAGGGGTAAGAGGACAGCTGTTAGTCAGGTACCGACACAATTCACTTTCTATTTTGAAAAGATCACGCTAGTTCCTGTGCAGGGAATGATGTCTGGTAGGAGCCAAAGCAGACACAGACCTGTGAGAAAGACCGTTTGCTGGTTGTCACGGAAATGAAGCAGACACGGCAAGGTATGGCCTCAGCAAACGCTGCCGAGATAAAGGCCACAGGACATGCTGAAAGGCTGCAAGAGGAAGGCGAGAGGACACAGTGAAGACTGTGGCACTGAGGAGGCAGGGGAGCTGAGGCAGGAGAGACGGGGGCACAGGCTGCAGCTCGAGAAGGACCGCTACAAAGGGGAACAGGGATCAAGTGTGTCTGCAGGGGAATGAAACAAGATGATTTTGTTTCATTCGGACGAGGTGCTGTGATGTGCCTAAAACAGAAGATGCCACAGGACACTGGTGGAAATGATCAGTACACAAAGGGATGGAGGAATGAGGAAGGAAGATATCTGCCTCGGTGCCTAGAATGAAGGAAATTGATTCTGATGACAATCATTTACTGAGTACCTACTAGATGTTCTTTCTTCTTAAGGCATTCACAGTGTAATATAGGAGACAATACAAATTATTAAGCAGCAAGGTAAGTTCCAGTAGAGGGATATGCAAAGGACCAATGGACGTGTTAAGGATGTTAACGTACTGTGATAGACCAGGGTGAGGGGAACATACCGACATGAAATAAATGACTGCTTATTTGAATTACTAATATGTTTTGGGCAAATATTTTAAAGTAATTATTCCCAATTCTACTATTCATAAAACAAGGACTTTCGCTTTTGTGTTTCTAAAGATATGTACAAAGTATTGACTGAGTTACAAGACAGAGAAAATCCTCCTCTTGCATAATCAATACAAAAATTTAATGCTATCAGAGATAATAGTTCAGCTCCAAAGGATAAAAATCATCAAAGTCTTACTTATCGTTTAAATGTTTTCCCTATGTGCTACGTGACTCAGTTCAGAAATAACTTCCCTACTCCATAATGTTAAGTAACTAGTGACAAGGTGTTTTACAAACAGTAAGCACCCTCATTTTATGAGCTACACATGTGGAAAAACTTTTTCAAGAGCCAGGGTGGGTTCACCCTGACCCACGCATCTTGTCAAGGTCACCCCTGTGTGAAATCAAAACCTGACCCTCTGAGCTCGCTGCTCTCGCCAACCCAACTAACCAGTCAAGCGCAATACGTGGCATGAGTAAACAGTCATTTTATTCCAAAGACTTGTACATAGTCTCAAAATGACTCATTTCCAAAATGCACGCTTTTTTTATGCTTCACAAACACCAACTGGAGGAGGTATGGTTTGCTATACTCAAAAACAACAATTACTGGTGTTTTTTAAACTCATCTAGCAATTTTACAATAAAAACACCTTTACAAACACTAAGATTCAAAATCAAAGAATTTTGAGTCCCCAGATAAATCCTGGGTTCATGTTTCCCATTTAGACAATTTGACTTAAAACTTCCCTCTCACTGTACCAACCTGCTGGGCTGCTTCTCCGTTCACCAAGTGAGGCATCATGGCGACCTCTCCATTCAGCAGGGGTGGCAGTTCCAGAGGGATTTGGTCGGTCATCATCATTGTGACGTACATTCATGGAGAATTTCCCTCAACTGGCTTCCTGCAAGAGAATCACCACGTTTTTTAGAAAACAACTCAGAACCATATAAGCCATCACCTGTAATGTAAGTTACATCCGTTCGCAATCCAAGGGCTTCACCATGAGTTCTGCTGAAATCCAAATCATTCTATCATATTCTAATCATTGTTAGGTACCGTTGAGTTGGTATCCGACTCATAGCGACCCTGTACAACAGGTGAAACACTATTATCAGTGCTTCTCTGCTATTCATAGGGTTTTCAATGGCGGATTGATTTTTGGGAATGGGTTGTCAGGTCCTTCCCCCTAATCATAGACAATTATTATATCATGTCAGGCACTGAGGAGGGGTAGAGAAAAGGGAAAGTAATACCCTGGACTGGGAGACAAAAACCAGTCTCCAAGCACCCATGTGAACACAACCCCTCATGCCTCAGCTTTGTCATTTAGTTAACTTTAAAAACAATCCTGTCTGCAGCCATAGCACCCAGGCCTCCGATCCCACCTGATCTCAGAAGCTAAGCACGGTCAGCCTGGTTAGTGCTTGGATGGGAGACCGCCTGGGAATACCAGGTGCTGCAGGGTAGGGAGAAGAACCTGGCAGCCTACTCTCTAAATAATCTGCCATTGAAAACCCTGTGAATAGCAGAGAAGCACTGACAATAGTGCCAGGCATGGCACAGTGTTGGGGAGTGTTTCATTTGGTTATACATGGGGTTGCTATGAGTCAGAATGGACTCAACAGTACCCTAACAACAACAACAAAATCAATCCTACTCCAAGGATCTTTCTGAGGATAAAGGAACATCAGATTTTGAGAAGATAAAAATGAAGAAAAATGCCAAAAAACCACAAGTGGTATCATCATCATTTGATTGTTTGTTTTGATTTTTGAGACAGGCTCTCATACCCCAGGTAGGCCCCAAACTCATGATCCTCCTAGCTCAACCTCCCAAGTACTAGGATTACAGGCTGGAAGATATCATTGTCTATAAGGTACTTATCAATACAGAAGACAAGCCGGAAGAGAATGGCATCCACTTGTTAATCACAAAAACTTTTCCCCTTGCATTAGAATCAAAATAATACCCATCAGCACTTAATCCAAGCAAATAAACCAAGGCTTAGTGCAAATGTTGCAATTTCTGACTTAGTCATTAATTTGGTAATTACTTGCGATCTAATCACTTCTCCTCCGTCATTTCCTTGACTTGAACCAAACTTGTTGCACATTAACATTTTTCACCGATGCACATCTTGAGCTTTCCTGCGCCTTAGATATACCCAGAGCACCCTGTGCAGCTGGGCTCCATTGTTTCCACAGAATAAGTGAAATTCACACCTATTCAAAATAATACAAATCCTACTTTCACTCCATAGTTGCACCTTTCTCCTATTGTATTCGGTTTTTCAATACAAGAGGAAAGTAACAAGGCCAGGCAGAGGCTCATGACCATGATCCCAGAAACCTGGGAAGCAGCAGAGGCAAGAAGATCGAAGGTTCAAGGCCAGAGGCAGTCTCTGACACTTAGTAAGACCCTGTTTCAATTTAAAAAATAAAAAAGGGGCTGGGAGTGCAACTCAGTGGTAGGGAGCTTGCAAAATATGCACCAGGCCCCTGGTTCAGCTCCCCAGTAATGCAAAACGTAAAATAATAAAATAAAAAATAACAATAAATTCCTATTGAGAATTATAACTTGTTCCTCTTAAAAATATTTATATATTCTTCTATTATGCCTGGAAACTGTGGCACAAAAAGTTTAGCAGCATGGACAAAGGATTTTAAAATATATAAATATACAACTTTAAGTTATTTAAGAAACAATTTGCCATATGGTTGACAGTTAAATTTTTATCATTCACAAAAAAAGTCCCTCAAAATTTCAAATTCAAAGATATTTGGCCAATGAATATTTTAATACTCAATACTGAAATCAGTCAAAACAGTATAGCAAAGCCTTTAATGAATGTCTTGAGTTTGTCTCAGATAGGTGTGATAGAAATATTTCTTCTTATTCCTAAACACCTCCATTCTGAACATTATATATGCCTCCACCTCACCCAAAAGAAATGCCTTCCCTAGAAGTATCAAATAATGATAAAAGCTACCCAAGAGATTATATGCTTTTTAAAAATTTTTAAATAGGCATAATTTCACACTATTCATTATAACCCCATTGTTGTTGTTGTTGTTAGGTGCCGTCGAGTCGGTATCCGACTCATAGCTACCCTCATAGGGTTTTCAATGGCTGATTGTTTCGGGATTGCCTTGGGAGTGGATTGCCAGGCCCTTCTCCCATTTTTGCGGTGCTGGGAATTGAACTCGGGACCTCAGAGACTGCAGTGCAGCGCTCTACCCACTGAGCCAAATCCCAGCCCTATAACCCCATTGTTGTTGTTGTTAGGTGCCGTCGAGTCGGTATCCTATTCATACCGACCCTCTGTACAACAGGGGAAACACTATTGTCAGTGCCTCTCTGCCGTTCATAGGGTTTTCAATGGCAGATTGATTTTTTGGGAGGGGGTTGCCAGGTTCTTCTCCCAAGCCTACAGCTTCTGGTGTTCCCAGGCGGTCTCCCATCCAGGTACTAACCAGGCCCGACCCTGCTTAGCTTCCGAGATCTGACGGGATCGGATGCCACGGGGCTACAGCTGCAGGCTATAACCCCATTAGGAGAAACTAATTATTTAAGCACCAAACAAGAAGTCTTGTCCCACTAGAAAAGCAAATTCCATAATAGCAGGCCTTATAATTCAGTGTTAATAGTACCATCATGCTGTTTTATGAGGCCATTACTCAGTTCCTTAGCAAATAAAAGTACAAAGCCTAAGGACTGATGGTTTAGCCCGATGAAGGAAACCAAATCTTCTTCATTGAGAATAAGATAATCCTACTATCATGACATAACTGTTTTGATTTAGAGTTAAGTCAACTGATGGAGAAGAAATTCTAGTGCTCATTTCAATTTTATTTCTAGTATATTTAATCCTACTAGTATAAGAGAGGGCTGGGATTTAGCTCAGTGGGTAGAGTGCTGCGCTGCAGTCTCTGAGGCCCTGAGTTCAATTCCCAGCACCGTAAAAATGGGAGAAGGGCCTGGCAATCCACTCCCAAGGCAATCCCGAGGCACTCAGCCATTGAAAACCCTATGAGGGTCGCTCTGAGTCGGATACCGACTCGACGGCACCTAACAACAACAACAAGTATAAGAGAGAAGAATGGCTACTTTTGCTCAAACTGATATTGCATAGGCCTATCTCTTAAGTGTGATGTTTTATTTAATGTTTCTTAAAATTGCAGGTTGGATCACAGACACTAACGTACATGAGGGGTCTGATAAACACCTGGAGGTGAAGAATTCTGCTCAGGTGCACCCTTCCCTCTCCCTCCCCACAGAGGAGCTCCAGGCTTGCTGGAGGATACGGTGCAGATTATGGCTCTCATTGTCGCCCAAGGAGGCAGAAGTAGTTCAACATTTGGCCTGCGGTAAGTCCCTGAAGCTTCTGTAGGTCCGGCCATGAGGCCAGAGTATAGAAAATATGATAACAGGTTTGGGAGACTGGAGTGGGAAGGGGATGGTGGTCTTAGGATCTGCTTTAGGCTGAAGCTATTTTTTCTCCTTATGGTCCAATCTAGCTAACCACAGTTTATACACTTGGAGTTTGAACTTCAAATCCAATCAATCATACTATCTTGTTGCTATTCATCATTGTTTCTTGTGTGGGTCCTAGAGTTACCACTACAGGGTTCCCTCTACAGGGGTAGGGAGTCTGGGTAGAAGATAGGTGTGATCTGATACAAAATTCATGTATTCCTGTCCTGCTCCACCATTCCCATGACAAAAGAATGTCTTAACACCAATAATAAGTCTAATACTGAGAATTCCAGTTTAACAAACCTGGTTGCATCGTGTTAACTAAGGGGCCTTGGCATCAACAAGACACAGCAATCCAGTCCTGCTAAGAAGCACTCTTAAGCATAGGTGCCAAGTCCAAAGTAGCTCAAGGTTCTGCAAGAGTCAGGTACAGTGGATGGACCCCACGGCCCCAGCCCACAAAGGCCTCACAAGTTTAAGGTGAGAAGAGATGAGAACCAACAAAGAAGTGCAAAAACACTTCCTTTAGTACTGGACTTTACCCCTATAAAAACCACAGCCATAGGAACCAGGAGATCATTACACTTGCTTTCAAATACTTCCTTAGCAAAATTGAGAGAGACACCTGAAACTTTTTTTCTACTAGATGACAGGTTGTTGTTGTTGTTGTTGTTGTCGTCGTTGTTGTTGTTGCTGTTGGGTGCCATCAAGTTGGGTCCAACTCATAGCGACCCTAGGTACAACAGAACAAAACACTACCTGGCCCTATGTCAGTGCTTCTCTGCTATTCACAGGGTTTTCAGTGGCTGAATGTATCTTGAGGATTGTTTCAGGAGCAGGTTGCCACATCCTTCTCCCATTTTTTGTGGTGCTGGGAATCCAACCAAGGGCCTCAGAGAGTGCAGAGCAGCACTCTACCAACCGAACTAAACCCCATCCCCAGGTGACGGGTTATCTGCTTTATACAATGTTCTGTATTTATTAAAAATTGCTGGGAAAGGAGCAAGGGAAAGAAAGACAAGGGGATTGTGGCTTAGTGGTAGAATGCTTGCATAGCATGTGACTCCACAGCACAGGAAGGCAGGATGAAGGCAGGCAGGCAGGCAGGCCGGCAGGCCGGCAGGCAGGCCAGTGAACTATACACATAAGCACTCCTTTGGAAGCACACGGGGAATTTACAAACATCACAACTCCTAACGCTGCAACTCAACCACCCAAGTGCCACGCCACGCTGCTGATCATGAAGGAAAACAGATGAATTAAGAAAGTAAATAAGGCCACTGTCAACCCTGCCACACGGTCCCACACATCCATAACGAAATTTGTTGATTCTCTTTTTTCCTGAGCTACCCGCTTGCTAACATTCAAGGCTTGTTTTGTAATTCCTAACAATTTCGGAGGTAATTCAGACATTATCCTCCAGGGTATACAAGGTAACAAATTCAGCTTGATGGGGCATCCATGCAGTCAACAATGGTTAAATACTCATTTTTAAGCTCTGTGCATATACATAGGATATTATCATTTGCCCAGAATCCAGGGGATTAAAATAAAAGGCAATAAATTACCTCCAGGCTTGGAATGCACAGCTACTTAACAAGGCAACTGCTTGCCAAGCTGTCTGGTAAAGTTATGAGAGAACAGAAACAACTTCGGGCCATGGAGCATGGAAAGGACAAGAAAAAGGCGAGAAGGAGAATCATGAAAAGAATGGAAAACAGGTGCAAAACATAAAATTCAGGACACATA
This sequence comes from Pedetes capensis, assembly GCA_007922755.1. NCBI lineage: Eukaryota > Metazoa > Chordata > Mammalia > Rodentia > Pedetidae > Pedetes > Pedetes capensis. The sequence goes on along the minus strand of VMDO01007540.1, from coordinate 46,156 downwards.
GTAGGATCTTTTTTGGTTGGTTCTCAGTGATGACCGAGGAAAGCGCTGAGTTTGCCAAATACAAATGGAAAGTCAAATATTCAGGCCGCAAATTGGGAAAACCATACTACGAAACCACTGAAGGTTCAAGCGGGCTGGGTCGGGCCAGCAAATCTGGGAAGACTCGCCATGTATCATCACCGATGGCCAACTCCCTAAAAGCAAGAGTCCTCTGTTTTAACTGGGAAGGCAGACAAAACGACACGTGGGCTTACAACAGGTGCAGCTCAGCTCAGCTGCTGTGAGGAGACCAGGAAGGCAATGCACCAACCTGGCAAGAGCAGACAAAATTTTTTTTTTGGTACCGGGGGTTGAACCCATGGCCTCACACCTGCATGCTTTGCAAGTGCTGGACCACTGAGCTGCACCCGACCCCCAGCCCTTTTTTTTTTTTTTTTTTACTTTTTTGAGACAGGGTCTCACTAAATTATACAGACTGCCTCTGGTCTCAAACTGGCTATCCTCCTGCCTCTGCCTCCAGAGTCGCTAGGATGACAGGCATGCGCCACCACACCTGGCTCGCAGACGAAATTTTTTAATGGAACTAAAAGATAAATCACTGAAGACGAAAGGCCTAACATCGAGTAACTTCATCTACAAGGATCCTAGCTAGAATCACAGGTTTTCTTCTCGAAAGAGCTGAGAGATCATAACTTTCTTTTTTATTTATTTTTTTAATATGCATTCTGGACCACTGTTTACAATACCAAGTTCAGTCACAAGGTGATACACTTCAGAGTTTCTGTAGCATTTGGGCCTTAGGTAACCAGAGAAATTCACCTCTATCTTGAGGTGTCTGCTGTTTGTTTGTTCTGTCTTGTTTTGTTGATTTTTTTTGAGATAGGGTCTCACAGTACAGTCCAGGCTGGCTCTGAACTCACTATGTAGCCCACTATGGCCTTGCAGCCTCCCAATGCTGGTCTATAGGCATGTGTCACTTGGTCTAGCTACTTTGAGTACTTATGCTTAGTCTTTATGTCTACCTGCCAGCCTGGCTCCTCCACCCTCCCACTCTCCCCACACCCCGTTCCCCCTCATTAGGCAGTACCACTAACCACGTTCCCTCCAATCTCAGGACCATATCCTAAATTTGCTATCCTAGGCTGTCAGGTGACGGGCTGGGATTTAGCTTAGTTGGTAGAGCGCTGCACTGTAGTCTCAGAGGTCCCGAGTTCAATTCCCAGCACCGCAAAAATGGGAGAAGGACCTGGCACTCCCTAGGCAATCCCGAAACAGTCAGTCATTGAAACCCCTATGAGGGTAGCTATGAGTAGGACACGACTCGACGGCACCTAACAACAACAACAACAACAGGCTGTCAGGTGAGTATATAACAGAGAGAAATGTTCTCTGGGTGAGGTCTCGGAAGCTCCCCCAGGTGCCTTACTCCATCTGTCCTAGCCACTGCTGATATTCGGCTTCAAAGGTAGCTGGGTGGCCCCTGTGTGATCTCTGGGAGACTAAGCTGCAATGGATTTTCATCTCTGCCAGAGTCGCAGGAGCAGCCACCCAGACTGAACATCCCTTCTCTCGGCCTGGCTTCCTTCTCCACTGGACCGCTAGGTATGGGAGCTAGCCACATTGACCTCAGGACTCTTGCACCTCGGTCTAGGCTGTACCGCATCCACACACGCTGTCCACACACAGACGTCGCAGCGAAGCCATCCTTGAGACCATTACCTTTCACAAAGGCAGAATAAATGTGCTGCGACACTAACCCGAATAAACAAATGGAAAACAGATTATCTCTACCATGGTGACTTTTTCTAATCCTCTGAACTCCCCTACACGCGCGAGCACGTGCGTGCGCACACAGAACTTGGAGATTTCTCTCCTCTTTATTTTGCTCTTACCCATACTTCCATCTCAAGGAATTTGGTGGCAACCACAGGCCCTCACGACCTCTCTCCCTAACCACACATCCGAACACTAAAACCACAAGCGCTTCACACACCACCAGTTCTACTCTTTTGAATGGCAGGGACGGAAGCTTTGTGAGCACAGTTGGTTCTCAGCCCGCTCTCCCATGACAGCATGTGATTGGTTACCTGCTCGCAAGGCCCGCCCTCCCCAACAAATCCTGAGCCACGTGGCAGGGGTCAGGCCTGGGCACTCTGGAAACAAAGTTAACAGGTCTTCACTGTAGGGCATTTAATTTCTTACAAAGACGTCCACAAAGCTTTTTATCTTTTTAAAAAAAAGAACCTATTTTAAAACAATATCATAAAGGATCTACAGTTTTTATATTTCTCCAGGCAACTGGCTGATTACTTTTTCCTCTTATTTTGCTTCCCTTCCTCCAAGTCTAGAAAGGTTTTCCATTGTATTTTGGCCCCAATCTATACTGAGAAACATACTAGCCAAATTCATGAGAACTGAACTTGGAGGGGAGCACTGCTGATCCATCTCCAAAGGCCAGAGAAAGCAATTATATACCAGGAACAATGTCTTTTAAAAAGCCAAAGCCCTAATCACTCCTGGGACAGTTTTTAAGTCTGTGAACCTGGCCTTCGAATTAGTAACAAAATGTCCTAGTCCTCCCTGAGTGGGCCAATGACCCAAATTTCCTTACATTAATTCAAGATGTGAGCTAGCCTTACAGTACACAAATCAGTTTCAGATGACAAGAGAAAAAGAAATGAAACACCACCACACAAACCCGAGTATATCCACTGACCCAAAGAGCCTGACCAGACTGGATGAAAGGAGATGGTTCCCTGATTCGACCTCAGGCCAGGCGCAGGCTCAGGCTTGCACACCCATTCCACCAACACCCTGACCAGGCTACGCACTAAGTTCTACACTGTCCTGGGGGATTGTTTAAAAAGTTTATTCGGTAAGGGAATAAAAAGGAGAATCCATATGGTCAGTTTTAACTTTTTGCTTCTATGGTCCAATTCAAAATGCACTTTCTAAGACCATCAAATACAAGGACCTATAAAGCAAACTGTAAATAATCTCAAAGTAGCTGCTCAGGATTCATATCGCTAAAGTTAACTGTGATTCCATGTATCCATAAACCTAGTATCTTTTCCAATAAAGTATAAATTAATTACTATCAGGCAGTCTAAATAGCACATGAACATTTTGCATATTACAAACTTGTTCTGTAGCCCAAGAATAATATTGGCATTGGTTCTATAAAATCATAGCTTGATTCATACTTTATGAAAATTTTCTTTTCTACTAAAATACCAATTGAAACCAAGTGAGGTGGTATGTGCCTATAATCACAGCTACTCGGGAGGCCAAGGCAGGAGGACCGTTTGAACTCATGAGTTCAAGACTAGTCCAGCCAACATAGTGAGACACTATTTAAAAAATAAAATAAAAAAAAAATAACTTCTTACAGTGAGACTGTACTGAGGGTCAGGTTTCAGAAAACTGTCAAAACTGTTCCAGAGAAATGTTCTGGCTATCTATATAAAAATAAAAAGGAAAAGAAACTTCTCTGGTTCAGGGAGATGGGGAAAACTACATCCCTAGTCAAAATGACAGTTCAGTAAATTTAATTACATTGTCAAAAAATGGGTTTGTTTTATGGTGTTGTGTTTGGGGTGGAGGTACTAGAGAAGTTACTACGAAATTAATGTATTTTGTGCTGGGCACGGTGGAGCATGCCTACAATCACAGTGGCTCGGGAGGCAGAGGCAGGAGGATCACAAGTTCGAGACCAGAGGCAGTCTGCGTAACTTAGCGAGACCCTGTCTCAAAATGTAAAAAAATGGGCTGAGGGTGCAGCTCAGTGGTCCAGCACTTGCAAAGCACGCAGGCATGAGGCCCTCGGTTCAACCCCTAGTACTGCAAATAAATAAATAAATAAATAAAAAATAATAACTGTATTTTGCATTCTCTTTTAAGACAATAGAACCCTAATACAGCTAATGCAAGACTAGTTTCTAAACAGCTTCCAAGATTAAACGAACATCTAATAAAATTTATTATTTTATTATGTCAAATATTCATGTGGCTGATTTACATTTGCTTATGTCATGGCTGTAATAAAAAAGAAATCTAGAAAAGTCAAAATTTGACACAGAATCATATAGCACAGAAAAAAGAAAGATGGCATTCATGATCCTCCTGCCATACAGGTGGCCTCTGTGAATAAATGCTGTCAAGTCACAGGGACTAACAACTTCCTACAAGGGCACTTCCTTTCTACAATTTCTTAGAAAGATTCAGAGACTGAAAGAAGGGAGAGAAAGGAAGTGAGAGAGGCATTCCTTACAACAAATGGGACATGAAAATATAGCTTGCTTTTTTATTTTTCTCATCAGGAAAAAAACTCTTTTCTGATCCATACTGGCTCTGCAAGGCACACTGCTCTCCTGATGTTTCCAGACCTAAGAACTCTAAAAGCAGTTACCATTTCTAGCCTTCCCAGCAAAAGTAGACACAGTTTTTGGATAATAACTATGGAAACACCAACAGCATCAATAGGAGGGGAAAATCGCTTAAAACACAATGGAAACACAGTGCAATCTTCGTTACCTCTAAAATTCTGACAAAATCTGCTCATCCATCAAAGCGTCTCTGCTCCTGTGAGAATGTGGCTTTCCTGTCCCTTCCTAGTAACATTACACCAGTGTGGTGACATGGGCTCTGCCCAGGTGGAATTAGCATGTGGCCATTATGAACCTGATGTGGGGCACTGCCATTGGACACAAGAACCCGGAGGTGGGTCACCACCTTTCCTGGCACTAAATAAATCCTTCCTGCACACTTCAGGCAACAAGGAGGAAAGGTATTTGATACGGGTAAATGCTCACCTGGTTTTTTTTTTTTTAGAAAGTCTAATAGTGGAAGGAAGGGAGGGAGGGAGAGAGAGAAAGCATATGGAAAAGGACTAAGAATTGTTATTAAAATTTTCACAGCCCTATTGCTAAAAACAGCTCAAAGAACCATTATGTTATGTTTAAAAAAAAAAAAAACCACTATAGTGGTGCGGCCTCAACACAGACTATTGGAAAATATGAATTCTAACCTGGAGTTTGCCAATAACTGGCTCTAAAGTTGAGCAATTAATTTCTTCTCGTATAAAATCCCAAGATCATAGGTTAGTCCTTAAAGTTCCCTTCTGCTCTTAACAAATTATTTCTAACACCGATCCCCTACCATGTGCACTCAATGTAGGTTACACTAAAGCTAGAAAACTCAAAAAACTTGCTGGTTTTCTTACTTGTTTGGGTGTAGCCTGAGCCTTCTGCATAAGAGGGAGGAAGAAGCCTGGAGTGGTGGCACAAGCCTGTAATCCCAGCTAATCAGGAGGCTGAGGCAAGAGAATACCAAAGTCAAGGCCAGAGGCGGCCTGTGTAATTTAACCAGAGCCTGTCTCAAAAATAAAAAGGGAGGACCAGGCGAGGTGGCGCACGCCTGTAATCCCAGCGGCTCAGGAGGCAGAGGCAGGAGGATCACAAGTTCGAGACCAGAGGCAGTCTGTATAACTTAGGGAGACCCTGTCTCAAAAAGCAAAACAATGGGCTGGGGTGCAGCTCAGTGGTCTAGCACTTGCAGAGCATGCAAGCGCGAGGCCCTGGGTTCAACCCCCAGTACCACAATAAATAAATAAATAAATAAATAAATAAATAAATAAATAAAAAGGGAAATGTGGGGGTGCAGCTCAGTGGTGGAGCACTTGCCTGGCACACCGGAGGCTCTCACTTCAACCCTAACTACTGCAATGAAGAAGGAGGAGGAGGAGGAAGAGAAGGAGGAGAAGGAGGAGGAGGAGAAGGAAAAGGAGGAGAAGCAGAAGGAGGAGGAGGAGGAGGAGGAGAAGGAGAAGGAGGAGGAGAAGGAGGAGAAGCAGAAGGAGGGGGAGAAGGAGGAGGAGAAGAAGAAGAAGAGGAGGAGGAGGAGGAGGAAGGGGAAGGGGAAGGGGAGGAGGAAGAGGAAGCATTTAAGTAAAATGCTGGGAAAAAACATATTGAGCCCATAGTACTAGTCATCACTGTGTTTTTATATCAATGAAATCTAATTTTACAGTGGAGTTCTATACAGCTGTGTGAGAAAGACTCTTGCCATGGCTTGCCACTTGAATGGAGGAAGGAGCCGAGGTAATTGTTCATGCAGAAAAACCTCTTGAGACATGAGCAGTACCTGGAGGTATGTGCCCAGCTGGTTGGTCGAGGCACAAATCGTCTGGAATTTGCCTTCTTGTCTGATATGTGTTCATTAGCGAAGTAAAATCACAGCTGTCTGAGAAAGTTCTTAACCTTAAAAACATTCTTGCTTTTTGCGCCCAATTATAAGCACAGTAGATTTAGCTGGGAACACTTGAATCCACAGAGAAATCCTGTGAGATGGAGTTTTTTGGATTGAAAACAACATCGTCACTGCTCTACGTTAAATAACGATACATGCAAGGAAGAAGTCAGGAAGAACTGTCTATTGTGTTCTTGAGAGCAGGGAGGGAAAGAGAAGAAGCTGAATGACTAGACCCTATCTCCAAGAATCCATAGAAGCTTTCCCTATTGGAATTTAGCTTTGAATTTTTTTTTTAAATGTCCTTGCATCATTTTAAATCTGACCAAGCATACCTATGCCTGAACTCAGAACTACTCTTTGGGAAAACTACTCCTTCTGGAGGGAGAAAGTCCACACGTAGAATGGTTATATGTAAAGATGTAGGGAACCTGAGGCAGCTCCCCGAACCCCCATTAATATACCCAGGTTGCTCCCATAGCACCCTACACACCTCAAATCTTTACAAAAACATAAACATGGAAGGGAAAAAATTACATCACTATATATGCACCCGCTCTTGACCTCAGATCCACATAACATAAATAACAGCTCAGTTCTGCAAATATTAACTAAAAGGGGAAAGGGGCTTATCTACAAAAAAAAAGCTTACCAACCTAAGGTTCGTTTACTTTGTTCACTGTTTTTAAATAGCGTTTTAAATAACTTTGCAGATGGACTTAGACATTTTTATTAGAACACCTAGATTCCAGTACACTGATATCACAAGAAATCTCACACCCTTCCCTGACATCCAAGGATGACAGTCTACCATCTACAAGGAAGCATTCCAAAGCCATGAACCCTTCTTCCAACACATACCCAAGCTCTTTTTGCTGAGTACTTTATCCAAGGCAAGAAATTCCAGGGAAGCTTGGAAGTGTGGGTATGCCTCTTTATACCTTTTTCTATAGTCAGAGAATTGTAGTGTGATAATAAAAAAAAAGCCCCAGTTAAAACCCCTTCCAGTCCAGTGCCAAGCTGCATGGGGAGGTGGAAAGAGATGGGGAGTCAGAAGACGTGATCTCTCTCCCAGAAGCACAAGCTCATCTCTTCTCCAGCCTTTGGACACAATCTCATGCCTGGTCCCCCACAGCACATAGAAAGGTTCCACGGTTTTTCCGTGGTCCAAGAGGTTCCTACACAGGCTCCCTGTGTCTCGGTTTCTGTATCTGTAGGATGAGTAACAGGGTGCTTGAATACACAACTTCTTGTTGTTGTTAGGTGCCATGGAGTCGGTATCCAACTCATAGCAACCCTCCTTACAACTGGTGAAATAGTATTGTTACTGCTGCTGTGCTATTCATAGGGCTTTCAAAGGTGGATTGATTTTTGGGAGTGGGTTGACGGGTCCTTTTCCCAATACAACTTCTAGTTCCTGTTTAAGAAAGCCAAAATGTATTTATTATTCTATTTCTAGAGATCCATTACAAATTAAATTCACACTTGTGCACCAACCTGGGTACTAACAACCATGTATGGCCCCCTCAATAGGAAAATGTGTTTTGAGTACAGACAACTGAATGACTTCTGGAAAGGTCTGGAGAGAGGGCTCTGAGGCTACCCTTTCAACCTGTCATTCACACACTAAGTACATCTGCCCCCAACATGCATGGGAAGTGACTGACATTCCCCATGTATAGAGGTTGCAACTAAGAAATGAAGCAATCTGCCCAAGGAGAACCAGATAGAAAGTAATGGCAATCATGAGCTGACTGTAATATCTAAGAACCTGACAACAAAGTACAACTGATGAAAAAGGTATAGGTTAGTGAGTTTTAAAGATTAGCTAAAAACAAGCACACGGTACAAAATTTAAAAGATATTAAAAGATTAACTTTTGGCTGGGGGAAGAGGGAGACAAAGTCTGTTTAGTTCACGGTGGCCTCAAACTCCCAAACCTCCAGTCTCAGCCTCCTAAGTGCTGGGATTATAAGCATGGGCCACATGCCTGGCTTTAAAAAAAATTAACTTTCAATCATACCCAATGAGCACAACATCTCCCTCCTTGCAGTTCTCAGTTCCCCTCTACAAATGCAATGGCTTTGAGTTTTTGGTGTATTTGTACAAAAGTAGAGATTTAATGATCTGCAGCCATAGCAACTGGGGCATCCGATCCCACCTAATCTTGGAAGCTAAGCAAGGTTGGCCTGGTTAGTCCCTGGATGGGAGACCGCCAAGGAATACCAGGTGCTACAAGCTAGGGAAAAGGACCCAGCAGCCCACTCCTGAAAGAATCCACCATTGAAAACCCTGTGAATAGCAGAGAAGCACTGACGTAGTGCCAGGCGTGGCACAGGGTCAGGGAGTGGTTAGTTCTGCTGAACACAGGGACCTGATTCGATGGCACCTAACAACAACAACAACAACAATAACAACAGAGATTTAATAATTTTTAAGGTGCTTTTAACAAATCTCCTTAAGAAGATTAAACATATGCATTATATTATGACTTAACATAAAGAGCTAAAAATCAGGGGGGAAAAACAGCAGAAATCAAATCATAAACTACTAAAGTTATGTCAGGGCTGGGATTTAGCTGAGTTGGTAAAGCACCGCTCTGTAGTCTCTAAGGTCCCAGGTTCGATTCCCAGCACCACAAAAATGGGAGAAGGACATGGCAATCTACTCCGGAGGCAATCCTGAAACAATCAACCAGTGAAAACCCTATGAGGGTCACTATGAGTTGGACACAACTCAATGGCACCTAACAACAACAACAACAAAGTTATGTCAGCATAATGATTTTAATGAGATGAGCCATAATTATACAAAGAAGCAAAATTACTTCATGAGAGGATAGCTTAGCAAGTTACTGATTAATGAGGAGGCTGTTAAAACAAGAAGTTTGGTGGTGCAAAGATTTTCAAGATTCTATTTTTAAATAACTATTACATAGTAAATAGGGAGAAGGACCCAGCAACCCAATCCCAAAAATCAATCCGCCACTGAAAACCCCATGAATAGCAGAAAAGCACGGACAATAGTGTTTCACCTGTTGTACATAGGGTCCCTGTGAGTTGGACACCGACTTGATAGCACCTAACAACAACAACAACACATAGTAAGTCCAAAGAGGTTTCTCCCTTCCATAAACAAAATAACACCAACAATATTACAAAAGAAGGGCTTGACTGAAAGGTACATTGTAAAATAACATCAAACCAAAGGATCTGAACAAAGATAATCAACCTTAGTTTTGACAAGTATTGATGGTACACTACTTTGTGTTAGGCAGCTAGAATTCTAGGATTCTAGAAATAAAGCCTGAGGTTGAGCGGCATTACAGTGAAACACTACCCTGGATTAGCTAAAAACAAGTCCACGCTGGACACTTCTGATGAAACTCCACACAAGTCCACAGACCGCCACACTCTTTCATCACAGATAAGCCCCACTGTCTAAATTTGGCTTCCCAGCTGTGGCCTCTTTTCTATCTTTGAAATTGGACAAGGGCTACAGAAGGTGACTCTGTCTTCAGAACATGCCCCTACATTAATCTTCATTTCTCATCAGCCAGAATACTACAATTATTTCTTAAATCAGCTCATACAGGAGTAATTCATATTTGCTTTACATCCTTAGCTTTGTCTAATTGAATGGATGTTCTAAAATACTCATAAGGAAAGCAATCTGTGTATTAAACCTCCCTGATGTTTCAGCCAATTTATACCATTTTTCAAAGATTCTGACAAACTAATTTTAGCTACTCAGTCAACGTTTTCTCAAAAAAGTATCTGATTCCCAACCTCAAGAAGGGTGGGGAAATCAATGAGAATAGTATATATGATACATTGAAAATCTGTTTATAATGATGTTTTTCTAAGAACAAGTTGTATCTTGAGAATCATTACATTTGATGAAATTCTCAAGATCAGTTTTGTGTTTCACTTAATGTGACTGAATACAAAGCAAATACCAGGTGTTCCTTAGAACTGGGAAGGGACTGAAACAGAGAGTTCACATGAAATGACACAAAGAAACAAATTAGCAGGTGCAAAGGCACAGTCACATACAGGAACATCTATTAACTATTTCAAATTAGCCTGTTAATGAAATTTTAATATGAACTATATCTGCAATCACATTACTAATAGTTTGGACTAACTTTCTAAAAAGACAATTTCAGAATTCTCTAGGAAAAAAAGTATTTTCTTTCAAGGAAAAATAAATTGTCATATACCAAAGAGCATTAGAAAATGTGTTTCAATTAATAAACAAAAATGACAATTGTACAAATAGCTTATAGAAAATACAGATGGATTTCGCCGTTTGAAATTAGGGTGTTTGCATATATCATAAACACTTCCTGTGAATAATGATGACATTGATCTGTACTAATATAATTTATTAAGGAAAAAGTAAGAAAGCTGTGTCCAGTTACTTAATGAATATTTACTTCGGTTCTACTCTGTGGGATACTGACTAAAACTATGCAAATTTTAAATTTAAAGAGTCCATTGACAGGTTTTAAATCCTTCAAGAACCCAGATGCCATGGCGCACCCCTATAAATCTCAGCAACTCTGGGGGCTGAGGCAGGAGGATCACAGGTTTGAGGCCAGAGGCAGCTTGTGTAACTTAGCAAGACCCTATCAATAAGTAAATAAATAAATAAATAAATATTTTTAAATCTTTCAAGAAAAAACATCTTAAATTTCAACCTTGACATGAAAGTCATGTTTTCCAACTTAACATCTTATGTGATGAGCATAAAAAACACAAAAATATTTTTCAGTTCATTTTACTGATGAATTCAAAGAAGCATTAGAGTAGAAAAGGTAAATAACATTTTATAACTTCTAATAGTTAAGATCTCATGAACCCCACAAAAAGGATTAAGAATGTCTGATTCCCTGCACCCCCCACTAGACAACAATTTGAGAAATGCTACTCTACACAAGTAGCTTACAGGTAAAAATATGATGATTTAAAATTCCTTTTCTAGTAAACAAAGACACTTGTCTGCTTTTTATACATTCTATATCGACAATTCACTGGATAGTGTCTAAAGAAAGAATAAATTACTCCAAATAAAGAGATTCAAATTGTATCATGGAAATCTCTCTCTAGGACTTCATACTGTACTCTTTAAAGCACTTTTGTGAAGCAAATTCATTTGGTAAATGTCAGGTAAATAGCCAAAAACCAGTAAACTCAAACAGACCTTTTTGGGAGAAGCTACTGGGGCTGTCTCTAGCAAAGGAGAGAGCAGCAGCCGAGAAAGGAAGGGGTAAGGCTTTTATAGGCTCTAAGTGGGAGGGGGAAGGGGTGTTTGATGTGTCACATCAGGATAGGTAGGAAGTGGGTGTGTGGAGGGTTCTGATAGGCTAGAAGAGGGAAAAGGAAGTAGTCATCAGTTGCCAGGCCCGCATCAGATTCCAAGTCAGGTTTTGGCGGGCTTTTCTGAAGGGCTTTTTGAGGACTGAGGCATAGTGGGAACAGGTCCTGCCTAACAGTAAATCTTAAGAGAAGTAAAAGCAGAAGACTGGAGGGATAAGAAAACTGGATGTTGGAAACCAAGTACTTCCCTCTGGAGCTGTGGGCAAAACCAGGGCACAGGGGAGATGTGGGATTTGAGGTTCTTTAGAGGGGGATTCCTATTCAGTCTCTCCTGACATGAGACCCATGCCCTGGATTCAAAGCAAAGGCTCAGCATTAAGGAAGTAAAGACAAACACTGTATTGACATTCCTAGCCCACTGTAAATCCCGCAATGATTTGATTTAGTATTTTCCAGGGTCCCTCTTATTTTTGTCATTCTAAGAACCCAAAAAGAGTTTCCTGAGGCATAAAGAAAAGTCTTATCATGAGAACCTCAAGTTTCAAATACAGACAGAACAATCAGTCAGACATTTAAATATATTTCCTAAAGCAATGAACTAGCACAATCAAAATATGCCACAGCAAATTGATTTGCATTCAGCAAACACACTGTGAGATGAGAGACTTCCTTTTCATTTTTAAAAATAGATTTAGGAGGCATATTAATTTTCCACTGGCCACTATAAATAAATGGAACTCCAAAATATCTTTTTTTGCGAAGGAGTTCTACCCAGTCACTATGAGCCTGACCCCAAGTGGAAAGTGTATTTACATTGCCCAGAGGCAGCATTGTGTACTGGTGGGAAACCACTTCTCACAACCCTCCCATTCAAAGGAGGGCTGCACAATAGGTACTCACACAGGAAGCAGGCCCCGCAAAGAGCACCTCAGCTGTTCCAGACAGCTTTCCAAGGCCACGAGGAGAGAGAGCCCCGCTAAATGCCATGTTCACAGGCCCTCACTGCCTACACTCCAGGGTCAACAAAGCTAGTGTTGTTCACAACCATTCCCCAGAGCTCTCCCCAAAGGGAAAGGGAAACTGTCAACAATTCCATTTCGGTTTTTCTAGATAATCTCGCAGGGCATCGTCTTGAAAAAAAAAAATTATTTTTTTTAAATCCAAAGCCATGAAATTATTTTCTCAAACATTCTGGAAAACACTCCCAAGAAGCTATTCTTTTTCAAATCAACTACAATGTGCTCATTTTGAATACGTAATTTAAAAAAATCAAAATGTCAAATGGCATTGACTAGCTCCACGAGAAGTGTAGTTCTTTAAATACTGACCATTGTGTTTTAACTGCAAAACAAAAAAAAAATATTATGTAATTCCTGAAGTAGAAAAACATGTGTTTTCAGTAGTACAGCAACAATGACTTCTGCATAGGTATATGCAGGAAATAAAGATAATGACAACCACTTACCCATAATCTGTCCTATCTATCCACTGGTGGGTGAAAAATACAATTAGTAAATAAATTTGTTCAATTCAATACTAAACTACTAACCTACAGGTTTGATTTCTTCCACACCTGAGTGTGGAAAGAAACAGCCTGGTTCTTTACAAAGCAAGTTGGTTACACTCTCAATATTCAGTACTAAATCTACAAAAGAGAAGTTAACAGCTACTTCCTATAGTAATATTTTCAGGCCATTAGATAACTTAATGATACTGGGCAAAGGGCAACTCCTCTGGCTTATTTTTCTGACTTCTCAAAGTAAAAGACTGGATTCCCTGCCAGCTCTAATAATTGATCCATCTGAGGATAGGTAACACGAAGATCACAATTCACACACACACACCTCAAGGGTTTCCAGAATTCTACTTCTGGCAGCTGCTGTACTCATGCCAATCGTAAATCATACCACTTACTCGCTTCAGGAAGTCACTATGTGACAGAGAAAAAGCAAACCAGAAACACTGTGAGGAAGTGCGCACAACACAGGGTTTAGTAAAACGTACCCAGATTATATACTTTTTTAAAAGACTGAAGTAAAATAGAACCACAATGCTGCCAATGGTTAAACTATGGCTAATGGAATAATAAATGAGTTATATTTTTCCTTTGTACTATATTTTTAAAATGCCCTACAATGAGCAGCTATAATTTTTATGATGGTAAAAATTAACTTTTTAAAAACCATGTAATTCGATTTACTTTGCACCATGTGATTGTTTAAGTTTTTGCGAAGAAAATACTTTCAAACCACCGACCTAAAGGATATGGGTTTATCCAAATCTCACAGAACTAATTGCCACCATTCCACCCTGACATTAGAGGACAGAACAATGGAGGAACATCTGCGGTTAAGGAATAGATTTGGTAACATTTACAAAACCAGCCCTTGGGTCATGCTTGCTGAGTAATCCCTAGATTAGGCACGCTCACTAGGACCAACCCAAACAGCTAAAAGGGAGGCTGGTTCCCCAGGCTTACTTTTTTTAGATAACAAGTACTCCAGAAAATCCTCTTCCAATTGCCAAAATAAATCAAACTTTCTGGGTGGAGAACTCTCTGTCAATCAAGTGAGAACCAGCAAAGATACACCTAAGAATAGAATCTGTTACATACTTACTTAGCTGCTCTCACTGTGCTAGTTCCCAACTTGCACAGAGGACTTCAAAAGCTCTGGCTAGGAAAAGTACAGGGTGGAGTCCAGGACGTTCCTGAGAGTTGGCAGGCCTCATCCTCCAGCAGAGAGAAAGTACCTAACCACTCTTATCTTTGTGGATTCTCTCCACCCTACCGTCCCTCATCCCAAACCTTCAAAAAATCTTTGCCCCCTATCTTTAGTCCCAGATTGCCATATACCATGACATACAAGACATGTTCCCTCTAGAAATCTGAAAATGCCAAAAAGCAAGTTTCGCTAAAATGGTGATATATTCATGTCAATCTTGTCTTTCTAGGGCATTATAAACTTAAGAGGGCTACAGTTTATAGATCTGTCATTTAATTTTGATATTTGATGATTATAACAATGACACTGATACCTTTAAAAACTAAGCAAGAGCCAGGCATGGTGGCACACGCCTGTAATCCTGGCACTGGGGAGGCTGAAGAAGGAGGATTGTGAGTTCAAGGCCGGCCTGGGCTACACAGCATACTTTGCAAGCACTCTACTACAGGGCTGCACTCCCAGACCCCCTTTTAAAAATATTTTAATCTTGGCACACGTTCTCACCAAGTTATGTAGGCTGCCTCTGGCCTTAAACTCACGATACTCCTGCCTCCACCTCCCATGTCACTGGGATTACAAGTGTGCGCCTTTTCTATTTTAATACTCTTTTTTTTTCTTTTTAACTTTTCATGGTGCGGGGATGGAACCCAGGGACCTGTGCGCGTGCCCACACTCTCCCTCTGTGCTCCTTCCCAGCCCTCTTTCACCTTCCATACACTTTTGTTAAAAACACTTGTTAGCCTAGGCCGATGCGGGTTCCGGATCACCAATGTCACTGTCTTCCACCTCCGGTCTCGTCCCTCTGGAAGCTGTTCAGCAACAGTAACACACTTGGAGCTGTGAACCCCATGATACAAGGCCTTTTTTTGGGAACCGCTCCTGAGGCGCCCACCTGAGGTTGTTTTACAGTTAGCTTGCATTTTTTATAAGGAGATGAAGTACACTCGGAAATGATGAAAAGTAAATACATGAGCCAGCCGCACTGTCATTTATTATCAAGTATTACGGACTGTGCGTAACTGGAGATGCTGTGCTTTCATATGAACAGCAGTGAACCTTTTATATGAATGGACCACTTTTATATGAATGGCAAGCACAGGAGTAATGAGATGTGCTATGAAGTCACGATGGCTACAAAGTCACTAGGCAACTGAACATCTTCCCCTCAGTTGTAATCTTGTGGGAACACCATCACATTATGGGACCACCATTATGGGGCACCATCGCGTATCTTATGGGACCACCATTATGGGGCACCATCCCATTATGGGACTACCATCACATCCATTGTTGATCGAAACTCCACTAAGTTGTTGTTGTTGTTGTTAGGTGCTGTCGAGTCGGTATCCGACTCATAGCGACCCTCATAGGGTTTTCAATGGCTGACTATTTCCCTTGGGAGTGGATTGCCAGGTCCTTCTCCCGTTTTTGCGGCGCTGGGAATTGAACTCGGGTCCTCAGAGACTGCAGCGCAGCGCTCTACCCACTGAGCCAAATCCCAGCCCACTCCACTAAGTAGGCATGACTATATATGAGAGAGAGAGCATCATAAGGGCAACCTTGTCATCTCTGTCAAATAACCTGATGGGATCCGTGATGAGACACGGATACTGGCTCTCTGGGGATGGACAATCCTCCTAGACCCAGCACATCACTCTACCTTCCAGGTACACGCTACTGGCTCTGACGCCCCTCTCTCTTCTAAAGCTGTGTGGCAGCTCAGCAGGGTGGAGGCGGCTCTCCCTTCCCCTCCCGCACAGCCAGGCCAGCAGGCAGGGACTGAGGGTGTCTACAAATCTCTCAGAAACTGTTGTCCACCTCAAGATATATCACAGGATCCTAAGTCTAAAAAGGAACTTTGAAAAGTTCGGTTCTGACTCAGACTTGCAGCATCTGTAAACATCCCTGATAGACCAGAGTTTCAAAACATCATAACCCAGCATTTTATTTCATTATACCATATCCTTCAGTCCGTTGTCCCAGGATTTCCTCTCAAATAGTTGGTAAAAATGCACTTACGTGGAATAACAGGATGATAGGAAGAGTCACAGTCAAAATTAGACGTAACTATGTCTGACTCAATAAAAGATACAAACCGCTGAGTATTTTTTAATCACCCTTACTGAAGGGTGTCTTCCTTTGATAAAGGCAGTTACCTCTGACCCTTCCTTTCCCTTAGCACCTGGAATAGCAGCGGCACCCTGAGTCTGAAACTAAGCAAATCACTCCCAGATTCTGGAAAAATCTGACACCAATTTGTTCTGCCAACTGTCACCCCAGCAGCTCCCTTTGGTCCGCTTTACCCTGCAGGTGCAGGATATACAATTCATTCCTGCAACATCACTTCCTCTGAGCCACTAGGCACTCGCTCACAAAGCAGGGATTCTTCAAACAGCGCTCAGAGAAGCACCTGCAAGTGTGGAGCCAGGGACTTTGCGCTATTGAGGGGAGCAGGTCCACAAGACTTCCTCTGGTTAGTGTTTCTCCAGGTATGGTGTAAGGAGTACAGGCTGGAGAACCAAAGGGGATGCTTGTTTAGCAACAGAGGTTCTGCCAGGTCTGGTGGCACACTCCTGTAATCCCAGCAACTTGGGAGGTAGAGGCAGGAGGATTGCAAGTTCGAGGCCAAATAAAAACCAGGTCAGCGGTGCAGCCCAGTCAAAGAGCACTTGCAAGGTATATGCAAGGCCCTGGGTTCAAGTCCCAAGTATCAAAAAAGAAATAAAAATGCAGGTTCCTCACAAGTGGTCACTGTAGTATTATTCATAAGAGCCAAAAAACTGGAAACAATCTAAACTTATGTCAGCTGACAGTGGACACATAAAATGTGGTGTATCCATGAAGTAGAAATTATTTAGTAAAGCCAGGCATCCCTGCACTCAGGAGGCTAAGGCAGGAGGATCAAGAGTTCAAGGCCAGCCTAGGTTACATAGACCATTTCAAGAACAAGGAAGAAGGGGAGGAGAGGGAAAAAAGGGGAAGAAGGAAAAGAAGGAAGAGGAGGAGGAGGAAGAACAGAGGAGGCAGAAGGAATTACTTAGGAATAAAAAGGAATGAAGTACTGAGTATACACACACACTACAGCATGGATGAACCTTGAATATATTATGTAAAGTGAAAAAAGGTCACAAAAGGCCGGATATTGTAGGACTCCCTTTATATGAAATCTCCAGAATACGCAAATATGTAGAGAAAGAAAGAAAACCATCTTGGGTTGCTTAGGATTAGGGGTTCAAGGTAGGAGGCAACTGATAAATACATACAAGGTTTCTTTTACAGGGGACAACCATGTTCTAGAATTTGACAGTGGTAATTATTGCACAAACTTGTGAACACACTAAAAATACTGACTTTTACACCTCATCCTGGGTGTGAATTATATCTCAAAGCTATTTAAAAATGTAGATGCCTCCATTCCACCTTAGATCTCCTAAACCTGAATCTCTGAAAGGAGGACCTGGGTACCTTTCTTTTGCACAGGAAGGGCAGATGACTTGCATTTCACTAAATACTCCAAAAAACACTTTTGTTGTTGCTGTTAGGTGCCCTCAAGTTGGGTCTGACTCATAGTAACTCCATGTAGAACAGAATGAAACACTACCCAATACTCTGCCATGCACATGATTTGTTTATGTTTGAGCCCATTCCTGCAGCCACTGTGTTTCTTCTCATTTTGAGCTGTGCCACATTAGTAAAAGAAGGTCCCAGAGGTTTTACTCCAATCCCATCACTAAAGGTTGATTCTACTTTGAGAAGGCAACTCTTCCTGAGTCGTTCCCTGAATGCCTTCTAGCCTAGGCAGACTCATTTTCTGGCACTACAGACAGTGCTTCTCTGCTGTTCATAGGGTTTTCAGTGGCCAGTTGTTTTGAGAGTGGGCTGCAGGATCCTTCTCCCTAGTCTTAGTCCAAAAGCTCAGCTGAAACCTGTCCAACACGGGTGGCCCTGCTAGTATCTGAGATACCACTGGCACAGCTTTCAGGATCACAACAACATGCAAGCCGCCACTGCATGACAAGCTGACAGACACATGGGGAAAAAGACTCTGTAGTACACCAAAATTAATACTGCACAAGCTCCTTGCCAACACTCAGTGGCCATTATATTCTGTATCTCAAAACCATATCTACAGCCAAACAGACCCTGCGTAGTCACCTTCCCATCTGAATACATTTCCTACTCTGCCACATCATCCTCCCTTCTATTCAGTATCTCTACCCCAGGAATCAACCAGACCACTGAGCATCTGCTCGTGTTATTCTCTCCTCCTCTCTCTGGAAAAGTCCACCTGTTCTTGCCAGGCCTTACTTGCTGCTTAAAGCTACCTCAAAATCACCCAGTTCACAGTGACCTCTACAAGGAACCCTTTGGGTCTTCCCACCGCAGTGCAAAATGAAGGTGGTGGGCTAGGTAACCTCTGGACCTCATACCTGCTTTTACAAGCCTCTGCAAAAAAACCAAGAGGGGCCTTTAGATCCTTAGAATTTTGGGTTTGGGATCTGGATCAGTTGGTAGAGTGTTGCTCTGTGTGTTCTGAGGCCCTGGGTTCCATCCCTAGCACCACAAAAAAAAATTACTTACTTAGTTAAAAGATAATTCCTACTAATAAAAATAAACTTTTTAAAGAAGCTGATAATTTTTGTCACACATTTCAGATACAAATACGCATTCTTATATTTGTAGCACTATAGTGACCAAGTTACCTCATAAAGCTAAAATTCACATGTTCCAAAACAAATATACATCAATGCACACAGACACATACACACACACACTAATATATATACACTTTAAAACACCCAGAAATTTCAGTGTTTGATATTATACCCATTTCTAAATCTATTTTTTTAAACCATGACTTCTATCATTTCTAATTCAGGTTGAGTATGCCTTATATGAAATGCTTGAGACCAGAAATGTTTTAGATTTCAGGGTTTTTGGGGGGATTTTAGAAATTTGCATAGATATGTACCAGTTGAGTATTCTTAATCTGAAAATATGAACTCTGAAATGCTCCAAAACCCTAACCTTTCTGAGTGCAACATCAGTATTCAAAACATTTCAGATTTTAGAGCATTTTGAATTTCCAGATTACACATGCTCAACCCATGATACTTTCTCCACATGTCTGTGAATTAAAGGAAAAGATCTACTTATTCTTCAAATCACACTGCCTCTTGTCACATTTTAAAATTATATAAATAGAGCAATTCTGATCATTCGAATTGGCTGAAGAAAGGCTCATCTAAATGTACTGAAAGACCTACAACAAATTTAAATGCAGCTAAAACTTTCAACAGCACTGTCAAGTAGAAGTCCTACCTATTGTACTTCTCAGGTAACACACACCTGTACCTATAATTGCTACTTGAAAAAAAATAAAACAAAAAACAAAAAAACTTCCCAAGTACTTCAGAAGAACTCTATTATATTCTACTATCTCTCCCCAGACTGCGTCTTACATATTTCGGACATGTAGTCAGGAGAGATCAATCCCTGGAGAAGGACATCATGTTTGGGAGAGTGGCAGGTCAACACAAAAGAGGAAAACCCTCCATCAGATGGATTGACACAGTGTCTGCAGCAATGGGCTTAAACATAAATAAGATGGCTTGCCTGGCACAGAATCGGCAAGTGTTTCCATCTGCTGTACATAGGGTCGCTATGAGTCGGACTCGACTCAATGGCACAATAACAATAACAATAACAATAACAACAGCATCCAATTCCCCAACCCCAGCCTTCTTTTGCTAAATTTTTTCCCAAACTTTTCATAGGCAATGAAGAGATTATTAAGATGAAAAATTAAATTAGTTGGGTTATCTTCAGGATGCAGATTCTACAAAATGAAGTGATTTAATTCTGTGAGCTGGACCCTAACTGAGGGTATCATTTCAGTTCATTTTCACAACCCTATCCTGCTGTACAAATAAGCAAAGTGATAAAGAAAATCAGGAAATGTGGCTCACTGTGATTCCATCAGGAACTATTTCTGTGTTCCCAAACACAAATCCTTCTCTAGCTCTCTAGCATGTGCTGTTTGGTGACAGTCTTATCTTCTTCCCTATGTGTCCATGCCAATTGACTTGGTATATGCCTGAAAAGCAATGTTGAGACAGAATGAATGCTCCAGCTCAGTGATCATCAAAGATGGCTGTCAAGGTCGTGAGATTAAAGAGCAACAAGATCCATGTCGAGTATTTCCTATCCACTGGTAGAAAAAGCACCAAGAACCTGCACAGTCCAGAATTCTCCAGTCAATGAAGAACCAACAGGAAAAAAAAAAAAAAGGCGCACTTTTGATGCTGGACAAGTTGCACTGACAACGTCTATGGGTTCTACTTCTAATTCATTTGACATTTCAGAGACAGTGTTAACACCTAAGAATTCAAAAAAATGAAAGAAACACCCGATAATTAAGATATTAGGATTAATCACACATATTCAGGTAATACACATTACATCTGGTAGATTCCACACCTAAAACGATACAATGGATAATATCTTGTCACTGAAGTCTAAAAAGTTGAGATGGCAGACCTGGGAACTTATCCCTTCAGTTGTTCAAACATTTACTGGTTCTTCTGCAGCTGCCACCAAGCAGATTTGGAAATCCAGTTTTGTACTTATGGCTAATGGCACAACTGAGCTAAGATTTCGAGAGAGGTTTAAATAGTGAATCAACAGTGCGCCTTTCCAACCTCCATGTTCTTGATCGTTACAAGACAAGCTTTATTAGAAACTTTTTTGAAATGTTCCAAAATGTTTCTGTCAGAGATTAAGATAGAGCTATGTTTAAATGTATTACTTAAAGTCTTCAGACAGGTGAGGGATTAATCTGACATTGAACTCATGCATGATATGTGTTGCGCCTGAAAAGGCAACCAATGACTCAGTACTGACTGTCCCAGAGACCTCCTCCAAGCCTCTGCAGACAGCTGTACCACACTGTCTGCAGACGTCTGCAGAAACCTAAGGAAGTTTTCTCAAACCTAATGAATTCTTACTGCTTTCTTCCAGGGTTTACAAAAATCCTGTGGTAAAACATCTTGCCTATAATCTTATGGTGTACTTAGGCATTCTAAAAGATACCTTTGTACATTCTTGATTCAAATATATAAGGCAGAAACCAAAAGTAGTAAAAATCAACATCATCATCATTTGTTTTGAACTGATTTTTTACTTTGCAAAGTCCTCGGGGTACTAGTTGATCACTGAGTTTTTAAAGCTCATAAACATTGGAAATCTTATTTATTCAAAGTTAATTCTGTGAAATTCATACCCTGATAAGTTAGTTCTCTCTTAATGCCCGCTCTGTCCCAAAAGAAAGCTAATTTCCCTATCACTTAAAACAGAACGCTGCATATTTTTTTGGCCAATGTCTATAAATTTTAAAGTCTTCTACTGAATAAATGAATACAAATACTATTTTGTTACAGTTTTTATACAAGCTAATCATTTTAATATGGGTTGCAACTAAACATCAACAAAACAAAAATCCTTACGACTGGGTCAGCACGCAACGTCACAATAAATGGAGAAAAGATTGAGGCTGTCCAAGATTTTGCTTTGCTTGGCTCTATAATCAACACCCTCGGAAGCAGCAGTCAAGAAATCAAAAGACACATTGCTCTAGGAAAAGCTGTGGCAAAAGATCTCTTTAGAGTATTGAAAAGCAAAGATGTCACACTGAAGACAAAGGTACGTCTGACTCATGCCATGGTATTTTCAGTGGCATCATATGGTTGTGAAAGCATTGAACAAGAGAGACAGAAAAAGAATTGATGCTTTTGAATTGTGCTGCTGGAGACGTCTATTGAATATACCATGGACTGCCAAAAGAACCAACAAATCTGTCCTAGAAGAAGTACAACCAGAGTGCTCCTTGGAAGCAAGAATGGCCAAACTGCGTCTTACATATTTCGGACATGTAGTCAGGAGAGAACAATCCCTAGAGAAGGACATCATGTTGGAAGAGTGGCAGGTCAACGCAAAAGAGGAAAATCCTCCACCAGATGGATTGACACAGTGTCTGCAACAATGGGCTTAAACATAAATAAGATGGTTTGCCTGGCACAGAATCGGCAAGTGTTTCCATCTGCTGTACATAGGGTCGCTATGAGTCAGACTCGACTCAACAGCACCTAACAACAACAATCATTTTAAAGGGCTGGGATTTAGCTCAGTTGGTAGAGTGCTGTGCTGCAGTCTCTGAGGTCCCGAGTTCAATTCCCAGCACTGCAAAATGGGAGAAGGACTTGGCAACCCACTCCCAAGGCAATCCCAAAACAGTCAGCCATTGAAAACCCTATGAGGGTGGCTATGAGTCGGATACCGATTCAACAGCACCAAACAACAACAACAATCATTTTAAACATCTTACATTTCATAGAATACTGTCAACAAGCTGGGTGTGGTGGCGCACGCCTGTAATCCCAGCGGCTTGGGAGGCGGAGCCAGGAGGATCACAAGAGTGAGACCAGAGGAAGTCTGCGTAACTTAACAAGACCCTGTCTCAGAAAGTAAAGAAAATAAAAAGGGCTGGGAATGCAGCTCAGTGGTCCAGCACTTGCAAAGTCTGCAAGCGCGAGGCCCTGGGATCAAGCCCCAGTACCACAAAAAAAAACAAAAAATACTGTCAACAAGACCCAAATGAGATTATATACTCAGAACAGCTACCTTTTGTGGAATTTATTTTTAAAGGTGATTTTTAAATAATATATGTCAAAAAATACTCATGAAGATACAGATTTGTGTAATTTGATGCATGGAAATTATATCTCAATTTTAAAAATATTTCACAAGGAATTCTATCACAAGATACATTGCCTGAAATCCATATGACACTGAAAAAAGAGGACCTCAATGTCAATCTGGAGACTTGGGTTTAAAGTTTTGCTTTGTATACCAGCTGTGTGACTTATATTTCTCAGAGCCTGTGCTCATCTGCAACATGAAGTATTTGGACTCGATTATCTGCAAATTCTCTTCTAATATAAAATTCTGTGATCCCATAAAATCCAAGGGATTTGTATTATTTGCTGATTTGGGATCAGAGTCACAAATAAAGGCCAAGTTAGAAGAAATTTTCCCTAGAAAGTACCTTGCTTAGCAGCGTCTCTTTACAGAAAAATGATGATCATTGTACAGCACTCATCCAAGTCACACCTTGAATGATAAGCATTTTTAGGCTGCCAGCTTTTTCAGGAACAAGATGCGGCAAGCATTTCCTGGTTCAAAGCTGCTCATTACTTACTCTGGAAAAAAAAAAAATGAATGGCTGAAGTGATGAATGTTAAAGCTTTAAAACCCAGGCAAAGAGGACTACAGAACACTATAATTTTTTGCTGACGTGAGCTGTACTCTGCCGTAGATCTCTAATTATTTTGAGATCCAGGGCCAGGGCTCCTGAATTCTCCTGCAGCCTGCGGGTGATATAAGTGTACGACAACTGGAGAACCATTTAATTCTTATAGCCCCTGGCAAATACCAAAGATTCCAAATCATATTTTCCCATCAACATTACCTGTTCTACCATGAGGAGTGAGTTCCCTTCTAGCATGTTACAAACTATACTAATTTTAAAAATGCAACCTCAAGCTGGGCGTGGTGATGCACACATGTAATCCCAGCGGTTTGGGAGGCAGAACCAGGAGGATCGCAAGTTCAAGACCAGAGGAAGTCTGCGTAACTTAGCGAGACCCTGTCTCAGAAAGTAAGGAAAAAAATAAAAGGGCTGGGGGTGCAGCTCAGTGGTCCAGCACTTGCAAAGCATGCAGGCGTGAGATCCCCGGGATCAACCTCCAGTACCCCCCCCCCCCACACACACACACACAAAAGCAACATCAGCATTTACAATTTGAAATACAAAATTAGAAACGTTTTAAAATCAGCAGCACCTTTGAGATGATCTCTTCCATTTCCTAGTTTTCAGAGGGCACACCACTGCTCAACGGCAAGGTGGGTCTTGGCCTGTTCCAAAAATCACTTCAAATTTCTGAACACATTTCCCACCTCCGTGTATAAAGCTTATATTTTCCACCTACCTGAGTTATAAGCTCTTTCTGATACTCACACCCATACAGACTCACTTTTATCAAATTCTAAAATGCTATCCCACTATCTTCACCCACAACATCAGCTTCTATGTGCAAAGTCCCAAACTCGGCAAATATTAAGACCCAAAGAGCAAATAAGTACTATCTATGTGAACAACGGGGCTGGGATTTAGCTCAGTTGGTAGAGCGCCACTCTGCAGTCTCTGAGGTCCTGAGTTCAATTCCCAGCACCGCAAAAATGGGAGAAGGACGTGGCAACCCACTCCCAAGGCAATCCCGAAACAATCTGCCATTGAAAACTCTATGAGGGTCACTATGAGTCGGACATGACTCGATGGCACCTAACAACAACAACAACATGTGAACAACAGCAATTCTCCAAAGATCAACAGCAGAAGAGAGGGTAACAACAAAGATGGTAGTTTATAATGCAGGCATGGTAAGCTAAATGCCTTAAGTAGAAGATTGTTACCTGAAAATAGAAAGTCAACTTCTCAACATAAGTATTTCTCTACAACAACAACAAAAAAGAAGATTCACAATTATCCTCTCCATTCTGTCTGGATTCTACACTGTTTTTATCATGTCACTGACTTAAATTGCTAGAAGAGCCTCAAAGAAATGTTATTGTAAACCCAGGTAAAAGGAAGGAAAAGAAATAAACCAGTAGGGAGACAAGGACCCACTACATAGGGTGTCCAACCAGGTAGGAATTTTCAGGTATATGCCATGGGACATGTTCTACTACATGCTAATATGTCCTATGTGAAAAACAGATTCTATTATCAACTAAGCTTGAAAAATCGGAATAGTTAAAGGTTCATTGTTAATCCTGGACTTCAAAGAGATAACTGGCACTGAGAGTCACCCCCAGGAGTGAACTCTATTGAACATACAAACTTATCTCAAGAGCTACAGTTCATCAGAAAATACACTTTGTGTAACATTAATCTAACAAATTCTTTTCAACTCTTCTAATGAACTGTATTAAATAACAATTTTGTAGAGATTATATGATGGTATGAAATGTTATTAGCACTTGAATTACATAGTTCCTTCAACTAAGAACTCTGCTCAATTTTTAGGTAAGAGTCAAATAAAATTAGATCTACTAGTTAAGCTCATGGGGGGTCCGCCGGCAGAGTTGGAGCCAGCATGGAGGCCGAGCGCAAGACCAAGTTGTCCAAGAACCTGCTGCGCATGAAGTTCATGCAAAGGGGACTGGACTCGGAAACTAGGAAACAACTAGAAGAAGAAGAAAAGAAGATCATTAGTGAAGAACACTGGTACTTGAATTTGCCAGAGCTTAAAGAGAAAGAGCGTTTCATAATAGAAGAGCAGAGTTTCTTATTATGCGAAGATCTACTTAATGGAAGAATGTCATTCAGAGGATTTAATCCTGAAGTTGAGAAATGAATGCTCCAGATGAACGCTAAGAAAAAAACAGAAGAAGATGAAGATGAAGATGAAACAGTAGAGCTTGATGTATCAGATGAAGAAATGGCAAGACGATATGAGACCTTGGTGGGGACAATTGGAAAAAAATTTGCCAAGAAGAGGGACCGTGCCAATTATGAAGAAGATGGAAATGGAAACATAAAACCAATTAAAGCAAAGAAGATGTTCTTAAAGCCCCAAGATTAAAATGGATGCCTTAAATAATGGCTCAGGGATGCCTCTGGAAGCATCATATTTTGGAACTCATCCTGATGGTATCTCTGTAGTTGTTAATACTATAGTGTTTATTTGTAAAGAAACGTACAATTTTGGAAACATGCTGTTTTTGAAACATGTTTGATGGATGTTATACATCCTTTTCCTAATGATATTCACCGAGAATGGAGTTTTAGTCCTCAATCTTTACATGTATGTAGGTTGATTCCTAAAGATTTTTTTGACCTCAAGTTTATATTATATATATATATATATATATATATATATATATATATATATATATATATATATGAGAGTGTATATGGTGTATATATATATATATATATATAAAATATGAAATATATAGTTCTCCAGTCACTGACCTTGAATTGACTCCTGTAAATTAATGCCATTGTTTAAGTAGCCTTTGTGTTTATATTTTGCTTTAAATTATTAATCATGTCATGCCACTTCATACGTTCATTTTGGAATCAAACGTCAGGAGACTTTATTATATATAAATTCATGAAAACAAACATGCTTCTCCAGCCTGCAGTATTTGCATACCACCAGGTCATTGGCGCCTGCAGCCATAGCCCTGTGGCATCCGATCCCGTCAGATCTCGGAAGCTAAGCAGGGTCGGGCCTGGTTAGTACCTGGATGGGAGACCTCCTGGGAACACCAGAAGCTGTAGGCTTGGGAGAAGGACCTGGCAACCCCCTCCCAAAAATCAACCTGCCATTGAAAACCCTATGAACAGCAGAGAAGCACTGACAATAGTGTTTCCCCTGTTGTACAGAGAGTCGCTATGAGTCGGACACTGACTTGACAGCACCTAACAACAACAACAAGAAAAGGAAGTTATATAATCTTATTCATCCATATAGTATCAACACATAAGACATTTCCACGTCAAATGTGGTTTGAAATTGCCTAATTATTCCAATTTACTCTAAGAATCATATGTCATTTGTTCTTTATATTGAAAGGGATCCAGAGCTCAAAGTTTTAAGTCCTTAAGGCAACAACAAATCTAAACATTCTTATCTTCTGGAAGAAGTTTTACTTTTCCCACGTAATTAAATGTTTTCTAAATCTGTTGCATTTTCTGCTACCATTACAAACAGAGAGAAAATACCCAGGCGCAGTGGCACACGCCTGTAATCCCAGCCACTTGGAAGACAGAGGCAGGAGGATCTCAAGTTTGAGGCCAGAGGCAGTCTATGTAACTTAGCAACATCCTGTCTCAAAAAAGTAAAAAAAAAAAAATTAAAATTAAAAATAAAAAATAAAGAAAGAAAAAAAGAAGGGCTGGGGTGCAGCTCAGTGGTACAGTACTTGCAAAGCATGCAAGTGCGAGACCCTGGACTCAACCCACAGTACTGTCAAAAAAAAAAAAGAGATAGAAAATATATTCTTTCTACAATCAAGAATACATACCTGTAGAGCCCTTCTAAAGCTGTCTCTGACTGCCAAGCAATGGGGCCACACACTTACAACATCCAAATCCATTACGCATTAATAGTTCAACAAAGGAGGCACTTTTCCCCAGACCCACACTCCAGGCCACCCCTTCTACAATCAAAGCACTGAGTTCCTTTGAGTCGCTATCTCTTCCCTTTTGCATTCCATCAGCAATCAGAGCTGCGATCTTAGAGAGTCTAAACTTAAAAGAGGTGGAGGGCTTAGTTATCTAAGACAGGCACACATCAAGGGGCTACAATGTTCAGTGCCTACTAGGGCCAAGGAGGTAGTATTAGTGAGGAAAGAAGTCTAATTTTCCCTTTTTCCCCTTTTCAAAAACATGGCTACAGAGAAACATTTCTTCATATTTAAAAAATGTTAAACTATGTATGTGATGGCAAAAATCACTCGCTTCAGTATCACGGAGGCAAAGAGGGTGGTGGGGAGTGTGGCAAACTGAGGAACAAATGCCCCTTTCTAAACAGTGAGCCACTGCTCAGCTGTAGACCTTCACTGCCATGCAAGAACACTGGTCACATGGCCAGATCTTCCAGGGTTTCAAAAGAAACTAGAACTCTTTTATGTGAACTCCCTTAATTTTTTAATGCTGTTTCCAAATTAAAAAAAAAAAAAACACTGAACAAAGCCAAAACCAAAAACAAGATCTGTAGGCCCCATCCTGTGGCCCCCATCTATAAATTAAATCTCATAGAATTAGGTAAGGCAAAGAATGGCATCCAAAGATAGCCAACCACTTGCCCAAAGCTGGAAAAATGGAGTAAGAGCCAGGTCTCACCTTGCAACACCTTGGAGACATCACATGCTAACTCACTGAACCATGAGATTTTACTATGGAATACCTAACAACAACCACCACCACCACCACCTACCGTGGGTTAGGTGCTGCTCCAGACACTAGAAAAAAGACAAAACCCTCTGTTCCTGTGGAGTTTACATTCTAATAAGGGGAAATAAACAATGAACATAATAACTAAGTAAATAATGTAGTATGCAAAAAAAATAACACACATGATAAAAAAAAGGGCGGGTAATTGGAATCGGGAGTGCTCCATACTGATTCTCACCTTTTACAAAATGGTTTTGAGCCAAAATGTTCTCTAAAAAGATAAGGCTAACATAGCTAGCAAATGATATACTTAGGCAAATTAACTTGTGTATGCTTCTGTTTCCTTATCCATAAAATATCCTGTTGCCTCACCTACTTAACCCCAACTACTGTTAAGAAAGAACTGGGGTTTAGCTCAGTTGGCAGAGTGCTGCTCTGTGCTCTCTGAGATCCTAGGTTCAATCTCCAGCACCACAAAAATGGGAGGACCAGCTGGGCGCAGTGGCACATGCCTGCAATCTCAGTGGCTCAGGAGGCGGAGATAGGAGGATGGCAAGTTCAAGACCAGAGGCAGTCTTCATAACTTAGTGAGACACTGTCTCAAAAAGTAAAAAAAAAAAAAAATGGGCTGGGGATGCAGCTCAGTGGTCTAGCACTTGCGAGACCCAGGTTCGACCCCCAGTACCGCAAAAAATAAAATAAAATAAAATAAAATAAAATATGAAAAATGAAAAATAAATAAATAAATAAAAGGAGGACCTGGCAGCCCACTCCTGAAGCAATCCTGAAAGAATCAATTATTGAAAACCCTATGAATAGCAGAGAAGCACTGGCATAGTGCTGAGCATGGCCCAGTGTTAGGAAGGGTTTTGTTTTGTTGTACATAGGGTCGCTATGAGTTGGGCCTGACTGGGCAGCACCTAACAACAAAACAAACAACTGTTAAGGAAACCACTAGCTAATACTTGAGAAATGTGAATATAATAGTGTATTATAATCCTACTTTTTTTTTTCCAGTACTGGGGGCATTGAACCCAGGGCCTTACGCATTCTAGGCAAGTGTTCTACCCCTAAGTTGCAACCTCAGCCTCTTTTTTATTTTTTTTTTATTTTAAGACAGGGTCTCACTAAGTTGTGCAGGCTGCCTCTGGCCTCAAATCTGCAATCGTCCGGCCCCAGCTTCTCAAGTCACTGGGATTACACCAAGCGCTGGAATTACCCGGGTAGATCAATCACTAGCATGCGTTCCTTACAGCTCATGACTGAACGGAAATCACAGACCATCAGTGTGGAGAGACCCCTCCTTAGGTCTCTGGTGCTGCGGCACATCCTCCCAAGTGTGCTTAAAAGGCAAGGCCCTGGCCATTTTGCATGAGGGCCGTTTCTCTAAGTTACATTTGTAGTGAATAGCCCTAACGGATGAGGTAGCAGCTCTGCTTGGAACAAACAGTAAGTTCATCTACTGCTTGCTATAAAAGCAGAGGCTTCCCCAAGTCTACCATTCCTCAGCAGCAACACAAAGCCGCTTCCGTGCAGCTCCATCTGGATGCTCCCTACCGCCCCATGGGACTGGGAGCAAGGAGAAACCAATGTCAGCATGATGATGTTGGTGCTGCTTGGTACGCCTCTGTCCTCCGACTAGGGTGCAGGAGTCCCTGGTTGCCGGCCAGCGGCCACAAAACAGGCTACCGATGAGCTGGTACGTAGGATAAAATGGAACCCCGGATTTAACAACATCAAGTTAAATGATCACCTATTTACTCAGAACTGATGATCATTACTAAACTTCTAGCCCGAACAGATGCCTAATTTCTTCTTTATCACATAAGCACACGGACATATATGTGAAAGTGTTTGTGTTAGGTGCCGTCGAGAGGGGTCCAATTCATAGGGACCCAATGTACAACAGAACGAAACACTCCCTGGCACTATGCCAGTGCTTCTCTGCTATTCGTAGGATTTGAGATGACTGAGTGTTTGGGGATTGTTTCAGGAGTGGGCTGCCAGATCATCCTCCTATGTTTTGCAGTGTGGGGAATCGAATCCAGGACCTTAGAGTGCACAGAGCAACCCGCTACCAACTGAGCTAAACCTTAGCCCCAGCCAACGTATGTGTGTGTGTGTGTGTGTGCGTGTGTGTGTGTGTGTGTGTGTATATATATATATATATATACTATTTATACTATATATATACTATTTATATATACTATATATACTATATGTATAATACTCTCTCTCTATATATATATGCCGGGGGAAATGGTCAATATATATATTATAACAAAATATCTCATTCTATATTAGGCTTCAGCACAAGCTCCTGACCTTCTGTGGAATCTCCCTGGCACTAATTCATCACCTTACTCCTAAAACGAGTGACTGGAGAGCTACCTCCTGGATGGGAACCTGGCATTTCCAACCAAGTCTCCCACCCTCTCTCCCTTAGCACAGAACACTTCAGAAGAAAGCACAGGAAGTTCTAGGCAGAGAGTCCTAAAAGTCCAGATGAAGTCAAACTTTTCTGGGCCTGAATCTGTTTACCCATAAACGCGAGAAGGCCAGACCAAAGGGACTCATTTTTTTCCACTTATAATTCCGAGGATTCTACGTTCAGCCTATACATGGGCGGAACATTCTTTGCTGCTTTGTTCAGGGCTGGAGTGGTTTTGAAGTGCAGCCCTGCTGAAAGGCTGGAGAATGAACTAGATGTCCTCTCAGGATGCCTCTCGGCCCCATCATCCCATGATGTGCTTATAATGGAATTTGGCTGTCCTTATAATTAGAAATGTAGCTTGCTAGTCACACATCTGGATCAGATAAATCTGCGCAAACAGCATTTCAACAGAAGCAGAAATGCCAAGCATTCAACAGCTGTGTTGTTACATCAGTCTTACAAATAACAAGGAATACTATTTATCAATAGAAATAAATGGCTGGGAAGCAGGAATAAAGGTGAGCTTATTCAAATAATTTTTGGTGCAGGAGAAATGTTCGCAAAAGAAAATATACATATTGGTCAGGCTTCCATGTTAATGTACACTGCTGGCACAGAAAAGAATTCCCATACATAAAAGATCTCAATGCCAAAATACTATTTCCTTATTTCCTGCAATCTTAGTAAACGATGAGTTTCTCATTACTGAACTATTGTTAATGTAACAGGCCTCCCTGACTTGCATTTCAACATAGCACATGCAACAGGGAACCGAATCCAAGATGAAGTATGATCAGGGTGTCAAATGGACTCTGGGAATATTCACATCCACAGAAAACAACTGTGGTTCAAGTTAACAATTTCACCTAGCCACTACGCTGGATAATATAAAACAAGAGGAAACTGTTTCCCTAGAAAGTACAAAAGCTCACCTTCCCAATGGGGTAAGCATTAACAATCCTACACTTGGAAGCACATTTCTTAAGCCTAAAGGCTAAATGCACTAATCTAACTGCTCTAAGGAATAAATGGCAAAAGGGATGACTAGTGACAAATAGGTATGAATACAAAATCTGTCACCAATAGTACCCTTACCAACACAGCTACTTCCTCTTCTAGTTTACCATATTGATCACAATTTCATTCTCAGCATTCTAAAACATACTCAGTATATTGTCGTTTTAAGGCAAAATAAATTAACTTTTATGTCAACACTGTATTTTGCAGTGTACGTATGAAATAAGACCTTAAGACTTTAACCTACAAAATGTAAAACTCAAAATAGTGGAGCCAGGGGTGTAGGTCAGGAGAAGAGCACATGCTTATGCTGAGCATATGCAAAGGCCCTGGTTCATGTCATAGGAAAAAAAGAAAGAAAAAGCACTTCAAAATAAGAGTCCCTTTACATATAAAGCAAAAATATAGAAAGTCTCAATATAACTGCTCTGAACCTCAAAACTCCATCTTTGTTTTTACTTGACATTGCACAAAAACTATTGACAAAGAGAATAGAGAGCTGAGACAAAAGAAATGCCACAGAAACCACGGTTCCACATCTAATTAATGGAGAAAACAGTGATGATGAAAGAGCTAAAGTAAGAGAAAAGCAAATTTCTGTAGTTGCTAAATGGTGAGAGTCCAAAAGGTAATTTAATTCTTACTTTGCATAACTAAAAACCATTAGTAATGATTAATGTCATTGAATCAATCTGAAAAGAGTAACAGATTTTTAAAAAGTCCACAGAAGAGGTAAATCGTAGGGAAAACAGTTAATAAATTATAGCTTTCGACTTCTACATATCAGTTTTTAAATGAAAACTTTGGACTCAAATTACATCATAATGATCGGTTAATCAATTTTCAAAACAGCATTCATTATTCCCAAGCCCTGGGAAACAATTTAAGCAGCTGATGGTCTTAACTGGCAAGAACTCCAAACTGATAAGAGCGCCCGGTGAGGTAGTATCAGGGAAAAGAGTTAGGCCCTTCCAAGAATCCACCAGGGACATTTAAAGAATCTAAGCTATGCAGGGCGCGGTGGTGCACGGTGCACGCATGTAATCCCAGTGGCTCTGGAGGCGGAGGCAGAAGGATCGCAAGTTCGAGACTAGAGGCAGTCTGCGAGACCACAGGCAGTCTTCGTAATTTAGCAAGACCCTGTCTCAAAAAGTAAAAAAAAATGGGCTGGGGGTGCAGCCCAGTGGTCCAGCACTTGCAGAGCATGCAGCACGAGGCCCTGGGCCCCAGTAGAATCTAAGCTACACATCCGGTGCCCTTAATAACCACAAACCAGAGAGTCACCATCTGTGCCCTCTCTGGGGGTTGACAGGATTTTACTATATAGTCATCGACTTCGAACCCTTGATAGGCCTGTGTCTCACCATCAAATTGCAAGTGAGCACTGGGCCCACACCTTCATCTCGGGGTGAAAACTGCAGGTGGACAGGTTCCGTCCAGTCAAGGCACTGCCAAAAATCCTAAGTTTGGAAAAGAGAACTCCCAAAATAATGTAACTGCCGAGCCACTCCAAAGTTCAAGAGTCAGTTCCTAAGATGGCGAGGCTCTTCTGTTAGACAGAGGTGGGATGGTTCCACAGCAGCCCCCCAGCTTGCTGCTTTCCTGGGACCACTCCCTAGGCCCCCCCAGTTGGAATGCTCCCGAACAGTGGCACTGATACCTCTGGCACTTTGGGGCACTGCTCTGATCAGTGTCACCCTCCACACCAGGAATGGTGTAAAGGTGGGCAATATAAGGAAAACCAAAGCCAGAAGAAGGGCTGGAAGTTAGCTCAGTTGGTAGAGCGCTATGCTGCAGTCTCTGAGGTCCCAAGTTCGATTCCCAGCACCACAAAAATGGGAGAAGGGCCTGGCAATCCACTCCCAAGGCAATCTCGAAATAGCCATTGAAAACCCCATGAGGGTCACTATGAGTTGGATGCCGACTCGATGGCACCTAACAACAACAACAACAAAGCCAGAAGAAAGCGGAGGTGGTGCAGAAGAGGAGGGAGAGAGGGCAGAAGTTCTTGACAGTGGAGTCCTAAGGGCAAAGCGGAGAATCCCCTCAGGTGGGAGCCAGAAGAGAACCTGGACTGTCCCAACCTCACTGCTGAGTCTCTACAGTCACAGGAAACAGCACCTGACACACACAAATCAGAGGGAGGGAGGCAGGCACTAAGCTGGCCGTGCTTCTGAAATAAGGGGGAGGAAACCCAACCAAAGCAGGGCCAGAGACACAACAGCCGCAGGCTCCACCCACAGGTTGCAGCCAAGGTGGATAACCTGAGCTCCACGCCCCACCCAAGTTCAGGCTCCTGATGACATGGACAACTCTGATGAGGACAACCTGGTCGCTGCCATGGAAGCTAACTGCCCGCTGCTTGTCATCTCCTTCTGTGAAGAAAGGCTGACATAGTGTCCCTACACCTCAGAAGATGACCACAAAAAGGACAAGTAGCAGCCCCAGTCACCTCTGACGGTGGGTTTCAAGCGTGGAGAGAAGGAAATCTACTTTTTTGACACCATACAGGTGGCAAAAGAGGCTGTCCTGTCCTTTGAAGGGCCAGTATAATTTCTGCGCTCCACAGCTGTTCCCAGCTGTACCATTTGCACCCGTGTCCCCAGAGGAGGGGACAGAGGGAAGTGTCTCAAGGCAGCCTGTCCTGCCCTTTTACCCTGAGGAATACAGGGTAAAACTTGCAGAACTGAGCGTGGGGACAACACTACGATTCTGTGGATTCTTCAAAGCGCATCGCCGTACCCCACAGCCTTGCTTCCCCGAGGGTTGACTCTGCGTTTTCACAGGGCAGCATTACGTGGCATTGGGCTATTACTGGGGTTTGATCCGGAGATGGGAGGGATGGGCACGTAGAAAGGAAGACGGGTAGGATCATTTTGGTAAAACTCTGGGGCCTGCCAGGGGAAATGGTCAATCAATGGAAAGAACAACTCAGTCATTACTGAGTTCTATGTGCGGAACAGTTCACTTCTTCAGAAACCTGTCACTGGCACCATAAGTGAGGACCATGAGAGACCGCTTACAAGTTGGGAATTCCTGAAGGCTACCCTAGAAGAAGTGCAACCAGAGTGCTCCCTGGAAGCAAGAATGGCCAGACTGCGTCTTACATATTTTGGACATGTTGTCAGGAGAGATCAATCCCTGGAGAAGGACATCATGTTTGGGAGAGTGGCAGGTCAACGAAAAAGAGGAAAACCCTCCACCAGATGGATTGGCACAGTGTCTGCAACAATGGGCTTAAACATAAATAAGATCGTTTGCCTGGCACAGAATCAGCAAGTGTTTCAATCTGCTGTACATAGGGTCGCTATGTGTCGGACTCAACTCGACGGCACCTAACAACAACAACCACCACCTGCCAGGCATTCTTGGGGCTGGGATTTAGCTCAGTTGGTAGAGTGCCACTCTGCAGTCTCTGAGGTCCCAAGTTCGATTCCCAGAACTGCAAAAATGGGAGAAGGACATAGCAACCCACTCCCAAGGCAATCCCAAAACAATCTGCCATTGAAAACCATATAAGGGTCACTAAGAGTCAGACATGACTCAATGGCACCGAACAACAACAACAACCCTCCAGGCTGTTCTCTGCCTAAAATTAACACTGCAGCCCACAAAGGACTAAGGCAGCACCTAATTCCCCAAGCTGCCATTCTGGAGATGGACACTGGCTGAGGAGGGACAGTCTCTCACTAGAGAGTAGACACTGACAGACCATTCTGCCTTAGAGATGCTAATTCTTGAAATTAGACAGGGTCCCTATCTTTCCCAATTATGAAATTATAACATCAGTTTGCCCATCCAAGCCACTGGCTGAAATACTGTGGGACGGGCTAAGAGGGGATGGGAAATAGGAGAGGAAGGAAAAAGGTGGGCCCACGCTCTTAAGGTGGAAACTCTTGGAGCCTGTGTTTGTGAACTCTGAACTCTGACACCATTAGTGGCAGGGTCCAGTCACTCACAGCACAAATTTCACTGAATCAATTCAAGGGTTGAAAGACTTCAAGAGCCCTGGTCTCGGGGGAAGATTAACTCTCCCACCAGAGCAGTGGTTCACTTGAAAATACAAAACAAAATCGTAAGAATTAACTGATTCACAAACTGCTCAGTCTGAAATCACAGGATCCATTGGTTCTTGGCATCTTCAAGACCTGCCCCTACAGCTACATTGTAAAATCTTTTCAGGCATGTGTTAGATGTCGGGGAAAATTTTGTTTAAATGCAAACTTCATATTATACTGCCAGTTTTTGTCTTAATCCAAATATAGATTTACTTTTTAAAAAGTTGATTCATGAAGTATCTGATCTCTTACCAAAACCCTAGATGCAAGGCAATCAGTCAAGCTGGGCAGTACCCTGCCTCTTAATTCCTTCAGGTAAATAATGCCATCAACAACTAGGCCTAACAGTGAAGTATGAATATTTTATAACATAAACCTTTTGTTTCTGTTTTGAGTTTTTCCATTGCTCTGTTTTCTTGATTTTAAACAGTCTTAGTTCCTATTTGAAATCAAGCATTAGATATGCCACACAGCCATGTACACAAGACTTCAGTCACCAAGGCTGCCAAATCAAGAGCCGGGCCAGCAGTCTTTTTTTTAAGAAATAGATTTTCAGCTTCCATGCTCTTCATTTCCAGAAACAACACTCTCGTGACAAGTAGAGACTTGCAAAACAAGGAGAGAGCACTTATCAGAAATCAGCCTTGTTCCCTCTCCAAACTCAGTGCCTCACTTCAAAATGTGCTCCAGATCCTGTCTTCATTAGAAATCAGATTTTGTCATTTTAAAGGGCCCTGGCAATTTCCCAGATTATGATTGTCTAGAAAATGATCATCTCCACAAATTCTCAGCGTATAAAGAACGGAGTGCTAAAGTAAGATCTCAACAACAACCAACACAAGAATAATCCTAAGAAATTCCTGCCTTGCTGGTAAAAAAAAAAAAAAAAAAGGGCCTGACTGCCAATTTTCCTTCCAATTATCTGAAGTCTTTGGTGTTAGTATCTGCCAATTCACTTGCCAGTTGGTTCCTCCTAGTTTCTCCTCCTACTAACTACCAGGAGCACTTGGAGTTGCAGCTCCCATCAAAGAATCCAACCAGGGAAACCAGAGCTTTGGAGGAAGGCAGAGTTCCATTCTGGATCTAACAGGCCTGAAGACCAGGCTTGTTGTTGTTGTTTTTGTTGTTGTTGTTGTTGGGTGCCGTTGAGTAGGTATCCCACTCATAGTGACCCTCATAGGGTTTTCAATGGCTGACTGTTTCGGGATTACCTTGGGAGTGGATTGCCACGTCCTTCTCCCATTTTTGCAGTGCTGGGGATTGAACTCGGGACTTCAGAGACTGCAGCGCAGCGCTCTACCAACTGAGCTTAATCCCAGCCCTGAAGACCAGGCAGGCTCCTGGAATTCAACACAGATCTATTCTTTTTCTCCACTAAGCACAGGACAGAAACTACTAAAGCCCCCTGCAGAAACTAACTAGGAAGTTTAACAGCACAGTACTTACACAAATTCGTTAATTTGTACTTCTAATGTCATATCATCCAAATTCTGGGCAGATGCTGACTGACTTATTTATAAATCTAAAGCCACATACAAACTGTGTCAACCAACACAGACCAATCTCGACCAGTCTCTACCGTTACCCTGCAACACAACACAATTTCTGTAAGGTGTGAGTCATTACCTACATTAAAGACTATCAAAAAAAGGAAAAAGGAAAAAGGTCAGTGTGTTCTTTATCACCTGTATCAAAGTGTCAACAGGCAGTCAGGTAAACACATTCCCATGGCAATCACGTGGCTAATAGGACCGTAGAACTTCCTCTTGAAGGCTGCCTTAGGCAGAAACTTCCAAAGCTTTTCTCTGAATTGCCTGGTCATTTCCAAGACAGGGTGGCAGCTATCATTAAAGCTCCAAGAGTTTAATGCAGGCTGCTTTCAACCAAGCCCAATGTTCTCATCCGCAGCAGCCTAAATATTCCCATCTATGTGGATATTCACTTCAATCAGCCCACTGATTACTTCAAAGATGCCAGGATTAAAGACAAGGCACACCTTTCCACAAGCTGAAATTTACCATCTCCAAATGAACAAAAAGAATACGCTCTACACACATTGGCATCTTGGTTACCTGGCTCCTCCCACCTCCTTCTAATGCAAAGACCCACATTCCACTGACGGTGGACATCTGTAATTACCCCCATAAACCCCATATCCACTTAACAAGCATATTAGAAAACAGCTACTTTTCCCTATTTGAAATTGAGGGGAGGGTGCATTTTAAGAATGTGTATAAAGTGTCATCTCAATTAGAAGAATGACAAGTTCTTTAAGAAAAGAATTCACAGAAAGTTACATAAGTGAGTTTCAACTTGGTTGTTTATCTGAAATCATAAACAGACACATTCTATTTTTCTGTGTATTTTATTTTGAATGCTACTTTGGGTTTTGAGGCATCATTCTACTTGGAAGTCAAAAAATATGGATTTTTAGGTGAATTTAAAACCAGTTGCCCAATTCCTGCTTCAGTCCACCTTTGTGAACTTACATTACTAGGCAACTTAAAAGTATTCGAGTTTTCTTCTGGGGGGGCTGGTAAATATTTCTATAGTGAGAACATTTCTACATGAGATCACAGAAAAGAATTCATTAATTTTCTCTCAGACAACCATGCTGGAGGCCAAAATCTCTGTTCAGGGGAGGGAGAGTGCATTCATCAATTAAGTATAGTAATGTTCCGGGGCTTTGTTTAGAAGTCCAACATAAATTGCCATCTGTTAACTTGTCCAAGAAAGGTTTAATTGATATTTATGTGGCTCCAAATAAAGTAAAGGAAAAGGTCTGTGTGAAAACACCACTCCATAATGATTTTCACACCTGTGGGTCCATGCGCTCTTATTCTAACTGAATAATTATCGTAGTGAAGATGTGCCTCCCTTTCCCTTTCA
This sequence comes from Pedetes capensis, assembly GCA_007922755.1. Classification (NCBI taxonomy): domain Eukaryota; kingdom Metazoa; phylum Chordata; class Mammalia; order Rodentia; family Pedetidae; genus Pedetes; species Pedetes capensis. The sequence continues at coordinate 7,445 of VMDO01007540.1, read as the reverse complement.
GTAGCCGAACGTTAGTTTCTCATGGCAGAAATACATTTACATCTTCTGTGACAAATTCCTAATCTGCTAATTTTTCAAATAGAAAAAATTCAGACCATTTTTACAAGTAAATAAACTGCGACATCACCTATGCACTGGTTTTTAAACGCTTCAGATTTCTTAAATCACATTCAACATACAGCAGAGATGGCCTTTTTTTTTTAACCAATCAAATACTAAGTCTCCAGTTATTCTTTTTTGATCAATTCTACTTCCTTATAACTATGTTTGAGTTATATTTATTTTGTGATTTGATCAGTGGCTTACACAATTTTATGCATGTAGATTTTGTTCTCTAACTCAAATTCAAGCTTTCAAGACAGAGACCAGACCATACCTTTCATTTATTTTGTTCACTAAAAACCTCTTCCCCGAACATATTATTTTATATCCAACAGATATTTAAAAAGTAATTCAACCTGTAAAACTGTAACATTGACCTAAATCTACCCATGACAAAGTTACTCCAAGAAAAGTTACAATTTTATTTTTTTAATTTTCCTTCATGTCACCAAAGAGTTAAAGATCCTCTGGAGGCCCTTGTGATCTGAACAGAATTCATATGCTTTCCAAGCATAGAACAGAAGCTTTCAAACATGCCCTTAACCTCTCTGAACCTCAAGAAATATAATTTATCGTTTTTGTACTTTGGTAACTCCTTTTACTCTCTAACTTATTCAATGAATTAAAAATAAAGGAAACAATACACAGCTCTCTCTCTAGAAACTGACATTTCATCTCTGCCAAAATGTGCACTCAAGTGGAAAGGCAGGAAAAGCTCACAATTTGGGGAGTAAATGCCTAACAAGCATACCATTACACAGAGCCAGGAAAGGCCGTATCCCACAGAGCACCAGCTAGGCAACTCTGTGAACAAGGGCCCGCACAGGACCCACTGGCACACTGCAAGTGAGAGTGACCAGCACCGTTCTCTGCAATGTATACTCTCTGCTCAGTGAATACCCCCAAGTGCCACGAACAGTCCTAACACCTAGTGGGGCTTGGTAAAGGTGTGTAGGACAAATACTAGTAAAACAAACGCACAACATGTAGACGTTAGGAAAACTGGCAGAATGACTTAGTTAAATTTTACCTTGAGATTACATTTCTTCTGGTGACCATTCTTTAAGAGTGTCACAAACACATATCTAGGGACAGTACATCAGGAGGGTGCTGAGTCAAAATAATCAAATCAAACAAGGAAAAGTCTTAAAAATTGGGACCGGTGGAAGAGCAGGACTGGAAGGAAACAGCTTTGCTATAGTTGAGTTTCAGGGGCTGTCAGGGAAGCAGCAGCAAACGGTTAGAGGTTGAACCACAGGTCAAGACCCCTTCTTCGGTGGTAGAATCAACTTAGTGGGTCACTGATTGCCATTCTTTTAAATAAAACAGAACAGAAATGCATCACAAACAAAAAAGGCAAGTATTGATTTGTGAAATTTGTGATTTAGTTATATATAGATACATATTTGTGTGTGTTCACTGGGCTACAATAAAAACTACTTCTTTTAGTCCAAAAATAGTGCTTTAGAAAGTCCACCTTAGACCATGCCAGTTTGGGCTCAATATAATAATGAGATATCCAAAATTTAAAAAAAAATTTAACTGATTTCTTCTCAAAGTTGAAAGCTCCTTGCCAGTGGATATTCTCAGAAATCAAGAACTCAAAGAAACGTTACTCATCACCTGGTCCAATTCTCTCATTTTATTCATCATAAAAATGAAGACATATAAAACCAAGCTGGTAGTTAGAGGAAGAACCAAAACTGGAACCCCATGATTCTAGCATAGGGTGATGACCATGTGTCAAGACGCTAACCACGAGTCTCAGCACTCACTGGAATGAAGAATTAGATGTCTCCCTGGTTCCTAGCAACTAAAGCTCTTTAATGTAAAGTGTAAATGCATTGTACATATCTTTGGATAGTCAGATTTATAAATTACCAGCATAAACAGATAATAGGAACTATATCACTTATACAACTGAGGGCTTCAAGCGTGATAAAACCTATTAAGGAGAAATGAAAATAAATGAGTTATATATAATAAATTACCTATAATATAATTTATAACTTTCAATTATGGAATATAAACTATAATAATTATTTAATAAATTCAATTTAAAATTTTAATTAAAAATTTAAATTTAAATTATTTGTTGTTATTGTTAGGCACCATCGAGTCGGTATCTGACTCATAGGGATCCTCATAGGGTTTTCAATGGCGGTTTCGGGATTGCCTTGGGAGTGGATTGCCAGGTCCTTCTCCCATTTTCGTGGTGCTGGGAATTGAACTCGGGACCTCAGAGACTGCAGCACAGCGCTCTACCAACTAAGCTAAATCCCAGCCCCATTAAATTATTTAAATAAGTTAAAATAATTTTCCTAGTAAGGAAAAATTTAAACTTTCAAAGATTTAGAAAACACAAAGACAAGGAAAAACACCTCTTTGATAAAATGAATATTACACTGTTGTTGTTGTTAGGTGCTGTCAAGTCAGGTGTGACTTATAACAACCCTATGTGCAACAGAACAAAACATTGCCCGGCACTGTATCGGTGCTTCTCTGCTATTCATAGGGTTTTCCATGGCAGATTGTTTTGGGAGTGGGCTGCCAGGTCCCTTGACATAACATTTAATTAAAATGAAGAAATTCCATCTTTAGAAAAGTTATACAAAAGTTAAAAAGTCTTTCATTTCAAATGCCCCTTGCCATGTTTTCCCTTATAAAGAGATGTTAACCCCTAATCTTTATGTATCTGCAGCAAGGTGGAAAGGAAGAATTAATAAGACCTGCTCATACTATTGTCTACCAGTTTCACCTATATTTTCCCCACCATCCACCCCCTTTTATAAGAATAAAATGCCTCCTTGTGGCAAATCCCCTAGGAAACAACCCACTAATTTCCATGAAAAACCAACAACCAGGATTGGAAATTCACATTACTTCATATTCTTAAGTCACTGTGCCAATCTTAGAGGCTTATCTGTCCCTGTATTTCGTACAGGCATGCTTTAGGGCAATCTTCCTCTCTTCCTCTTAATTAACTTGGTAACAAGAAACCTATGAGTTTCTCAAATTTGGGGATGACCGACGAAGTGATGGCATCTTCAATTTTCCTAATGTTTTAGGAAGATCACAAAGTTCAGGGGTAGGGGTGTAGCTCCATGGTAGAGCACTTACCTAGCATGTGCAAGGCCCTGGCTTCCATCCCCTGTACCCCAGGAAGAAAATAAAGACAAAAAAATTCAAGAAGTTTTGACTGGATCATGTGTAAAGCTATACAATTCTATACACAGTCACACAGACTTTCACACATTCAAAGCAAAAAGCTTGTTATTAGAGGAAAGTTGGCAGAACAGAGTGGATAGTTTGACAGTGGATGACAACAACAATGATGCCAGATGTAGTTATGCAATAAGCTAACTGTGGGTCCCCAAATGGCAATCAACCATGTGACTGTGGCCACTAATGGGCTCAGGGCCCGCCAAGCTTCACGTGACTGATAGTTACGAAACAGCTTCCTTTCCATGGGTCTCAAAACAGACTTAAATTACTTTATTTTTTTTTCCAGCCCTTAAAGTATAACCCATGCTAAAAAAATAGCAAGCTAAATATCTGTAGCCACCATGAAATCCTCCTCTACAGCCAGAAGACCCGATTCCACAATACCAGCAACAAATCCTGCTGACTCTAGCCCGAGTCACTGATATGCAAAAGCATAAAGGAACAGAGTGCTCTGAAACAGGACTAATCGGATGTCTTCAAATAAGTAAGGTTTCTACCTTTGCGCTGACTTCTCCTTTCTAAGAGTTCAAGGATCAGCAGTCACATTAGTACATATCTACTCTAGGTGTGGGGGGGCACTGATCTGATGTTTACAATCACACATGTAGGTGTGTGGTTGGTTTTTTAAATTTTGAAAAGAGGAAAAGAAGTAGGTCTGAAGACTAACCTAGAGAAATTTTGGAACCACTATGACTTGCACAGTAAGTCAGGCAACTCAGAGGCAGCCACAAGAGCCACAGGCCACAGTTTGCCATCAGGATAGTATCAACTGCATGAAGACTTCCCTCAGGAAAGAAGTATCCTTCCAATTAAGTGAATGGAAATATAACATATGTCAATTCACTGGCAGGCAACTGTATTTTGATGCATCATTTGCAAGCTCATGACCAAAGTTTCCCTTGATGGTCATCACCCTCAAGATGCAGCTCAAGACACAAGGCCGGGCTTCCAAATCAGAACCGTTCCAAAGGCTCATGTCACGGGGGAAGGGACTAGGGGAAAACAAAAGGAAAATCATTTTGTTGTTCTTCCTAAAATAATGAGTTTCTCAGTAAAGAGGACATAAAGGAAGATCATTAGAAAGTTTACACTACAGTGTCATTCACCCATCACAGGGTGGTCAGGTCTGCAGCGTCAATGGAAATGGTAACTACAGATCACACCTGTATGAGACTCATTCATCATAAATGCATTCAAATAACACTAACCTGCTCCTTCAGCCGTAGCCCAGTGGCATCCGATCCCGTCAGATTTCAGAAGCTAAGCAGGGTCGGGCCTGGTTAGTACTTGGATGGGAGACCACCTGGGAACACCAGGTGCTGCAGGCTTGCAGGAAGGACCTGGCAACCCACTCCCAAAAATCAATCTGCCATTGAAAACCCTATGAACAGCAGAGAAGCACTGACAATAGTGTTTCCCCTGTTGTACAGAGGGTCACTGAGTCAGATACCAACTCCACAGCACCTAACAACAACCACCACCTGCTCCTTAAGTCATTAAAATTGTCAATGTAAGGTTTACTGGCAAGAGGTAAACAGGGGAACCCACTCACCACAGCTACTTTTCATTCCACAAATAAACTATAATCTCTTTTTAAGAGGTTAAATCGCTTTCTGATGATAACAGGTTTTCCATCCCAAATGTAGTTTCATCAAGTGAAGAAGTCAACATCCACAGCAACTACATGATTTATCCTACTCCAAACAGTTCACGTGACAGCCAGGAACAAGGTACATTTTCACCTACCATTCAGTACTTTTCGCCTGAATATCCCAAATCCACCTTCACCCCCAGTCTCAGCTATGTTCTAACTTTGCGACCCTTGAGAATTACAAACAGGAACTGAGCAAACAGGACTTGCTGAAAACACTCCCCACCACACTACCTCCCAACGTGTGTAAGAAACTTCTCTCCATATAAACTTCCAAAGCAGAGTTCCAGACTCAATGTTTAAAACGGTAGCTGAGTAACAGCACCTGGCTAACGTACTTCAAGTTCTTCACTTCAATGCTAACAGTTCAATCCCATAAACAAAGCAAATGTCTGTTTTAGTCCTGCTAAAGGAGAGGACTGCAGACATGTTTCATTACATCTGCCGGGTGGCTAAGGTCCAAAACCCGCCACCATCTGGAGGCGTTGCCTGCCTGTGCTTCAGAGCCCCGCCATGGCCGATGGGAACAACCACACCAGCCCTTTTCATCAACATAAAGGAAAGATTAAAATAATTAGATGTAAGTGCCTCATAAAGGCTTAGATGAAAGCACATTATAGGAGGCATCAATGCCGTACTTCATGTGGTCTCATTTGAAATGAAACCTGGCTGCGTTACCACTGAGTGTCTTGATATATTTTCATAGACAGAGCGCTGTCAACACTGTTCCACAGAGGCGGGCTGTCGCAGGAAGATGAAGACCAACCACTTGCTTCACAAAGGCAACTTTGGACTCAGCAAAATCCATTTCAGTATCTTATCATCACTCCTTGATGTTAAGCTCGACCAAGAAGCTGGACTCTTTACAAAGCGAGGCCTCTACGAGGCTGAAACGCAGAAGGGCATGTCAAAGCAATTTCTGCTTAGCTACAAAGGAACGAGTAGGGGATGCCTCCAGATGTAGGAGACTGGTGAGCTCTTATGTTTGAGATCAAACAGGATTTTGTTGTGAGGCATTTATAGTTTCAAACATTCAATTATCTGATTTGTAAAGCCATTTTCCCCCTAATTAACATCATGGCTGTTTAATGATACAATCATAGACTACCCTAATGAGGTCAAGATACTGACAGTCACACAATGTCAAGATGTTGTCATTACCCCCCAGGAAAATGCAAACTACAAATTCTCCCAGGTCTCACAGACTCTGAAACTTCCCTGTCCAGTTTAAATTTAAGTTAATTAAAATTAAATAAAATCTTAAATTTTGGTTCTCAATCACACCAAACACATTTCAAATGTCCAATGGCCACACGTGACTAGGAATTCTGTTGGATTAATGCAGACAGCATATTTCCATGACTTCAAAAATTCTATTAACAGCACTGCTGTAAAATGCCATATTTGCACTAAAGAAAACACAAGGGATGAGTTTCTGATATATGAACTACTAGTATTTCACCTCATAAAGCAATCAACGCACTCCAGCAGAATTGTGAAGAGCCACCCTAAATTCTAACCCTGGCTCAACTACTTAGTAGTGCTAGGATTAGAGTTACTTCACTTCTCCAAGACTCAGTTGCTCACCTGTAAAATCAGGATAATTACAATATCTACCATCATGGGATTGTGTCTTGTTAGGTGGGTCAAGTCAGTCTAACTCATAGTGACGCTAAATATGTCTACAGGGTTCTCAATGGCTGATTGCTTCAGGAGTGCATTGCCAGATCCTTCTCCCATTTTTGCAGTGCAAGGAATCGAACCCAGGGCCTCAGAGTGCACGTGGAGCAAGCACTCTGCCAACTGAACTAAACAACTATTAAATGAGTTAATGCTTCAGTGCTCATAACAGCAAGCACTCTGCAAGGATTCACTGTTGTTGTTATTATATTTTTAAATCTTAAGAAAGGCTCATGGCCTTTTCTAGTTAATAAGTGTTCTGTTCTTTTTTGTACGTATGATGGCCTGTAACTACCAGCTTCCATGTTATCTTGGAACACTTAAAAGATTCATCAGCCACAGTTGGCCTTCTAAGTCAGACCATTTTTTCACAAAGTAGGCTTTTCACCTAGCATGAACAAAAAATAATTCTGATTTTATTGTTTATAATAAAAAAATTAGTGAATCAGTTAACTGATTAAATTTCATACACAGTTACATATAAATTTAGTTTCCCAAGTCAGGATAAATTTGTAGCATTAAGATATATAAACATATAGATGTAAAGATAAATGAACCCATTAATCAATTAACTTATTCTATAAAACCTGAAGAATTTCCTTAATAACCATCTGCAATTAGCATAGATATTGCTTAAATAGAAGTTACATTCCACTTACTGAGAATTTCCAATCAGTAGAGTCTAAATTAATGATTGATTGATTATATTTAGTCTGCTTGAAATAACTGAAAAAACGTAATGATTAGAAATAGGTAAATCTGAAAGTAGGAAGATCATCAGTTCAAG